>PVJN01004817.1:0-86715 GCA_004026805.1 Lasiurus borealis
AGGCCAGCGAAGGGGTGCAGGGGGTGGGCGTGAAGGGTGACCAATCTGGCAGGGGGGGAATTGGGAGGTGACCAGGCTGGCAGGGGGGCAGTTTGGGGCAACTAGGCAGGGGGGTGCAGTTGGAGGCAACCAGTATGGCAGTGGGGGCAGTTGGGGGCAATTATGCTGGCAGGGGGAGGACAGTTGGGGGCAACCAGGCCAGCAGGGGGGGCAGTTAGGAGTGACCAGGCTGGCAGAGGGGGGAAGTTGGCGGCAACCAGGCTGGCAGGGGGAGCAGTAAGGGGTGACCAGGCTGGCAGGGGAGCAGTAAGGGGTGACCAGGCTGGTGGGAGAAACATTCAGGAGCGACCAGTTCAGCAGTGAGGGAGCAGTTGGGGGAGACCTGGCTGGCAGTGGGGGGCAGTTAGGGATGACCAGGTTGGCATGCAGAGGCAGTGAGGGGTGACCAAGCTGGTGGGAGGAGGGGCAGTTAGGGGTGACCAGATAGGCAGGCAGGTGAGCAATTAGGAGCCAGTGGTCCAGGATTGTGAGAGAGATGTCCAACTGTCGGTTTAAGCCTGATCCCTGGGATCGGGCCTAAAATGGCTGTCAGGCATTCCCCAAGGGGTCCCAGATTGAAGAGGGTGCAGGCTGGGCTGAGGGCACCCCCCTCCTGTGCATGAATTTCATGCACCAGGCCTCTAGTAATAATAATAATAAAGTAAAATAATAGATATGGTCATGTAGATTCATTTTATGCATGGGACTGGATTTTTCCTCCAAATTAATCCTTCACCAGCCACGGATGGGCTAAAGACATAGGCACCAAGCTGTGAGCTCACTTCCATCTGGCATGGCCATGTGAACACTTCGGTTGGCTGGCTTTTTTAATGAAGTGATTTTTAATGAAGCAAGCTGTGAATTTAATAGGTACCTTAAAACAGCTTCTTTGTAACTAAGCTTTAAGTAACGAAGCAACTGCCAAATTAGCTATCAAGACCAAGAGAAACATTCAAGCCTGAACAACTGCAGGATCAAGGATTGCTGGACGTCGGTCATCAGGCATGTCATCTCAACAGCTGGCACCAAGCATGGTGACACATGGAGGCTGGTGGCCTGCCTGCTCAGCGACCTTACCAGGGGTCAAGGAAGTGCTGGGCCAACACTAGGGTATACTGTGCAAGTACAAGATATTTGAATTGTTATTCACTGTCCATGCTAGGATGCTTTCTCTCAGCGGTTCCTTTACCTTGTAATTGTGAACCGGTAATTTCAGTTCACTTATAATGTGGGGACGAAAGGAGAGATCACAAGGTTCAGTCTTTACCGCCTTGAAAGAAAGAAATGCTGGCAGAAGGCAATGCACATAGTATCAGAGAACTCTTTTAAAGGCGGGAGAAACACCTAACTCTGGAATCTCAACTGCAAATAGTACATGGGTAACACAAGAGGTTGAAGAGGGTTGGGTAGAGGTAAACAAAAGACAAGGCCGAGAGAAACGGGAGAGTACATGTCCCACTTAAAGGCATTCGAATTCTTTAAAAAAGAAAAATTAATTCAAAAGAGCACACCTGTGTGCATGAATGCAGCCACCAGTTTGTGAGGTTTGCTTTATTCAATGGTGAGGAAGCTGATGCATACAGAAGAGAAATGTCTTGTTCAGGTTCTCAGTGCAGGGGCCAGGATGGAACCTGGCTTCCTGCGGCCAGCCCAGTGTGTCTGCATTGCAGTTCTGGATCAGCGGCCCAGTCGTGACGTTAGCCCTGCTTGGGAAAGTCACTGGCAAAGGTTTCACTCAGTGGGAGGACCTTTGTTCTGTTGCCCAAAAAATAAACACAAAGTCCCTCACACACTCCCTTCCGGTACTTGGCATTTCCTTTGTCCTTCATGCTACAGTGCCTTTTTCTGCTTTGTGAGGGCTTAGCCTTGCCTGAGTCAGGTAGGAGAGTGGCCTCAGGTACTTGGAGCTGGAAAGGAGGGGCCTACTAAACCTGGTGGCAGAGCAGGAAGAACCTGTGCCAGCCCGCCCTGGAGCTCCGGTGGCGGTGGCGGCAGTCTGTGGTGGACGTGAGAATGGGAAGTGGGAACTCCTTGTGGACTCAACTATAAGTCCCTCCCACGTTCCATTCCACAGCCACTGGGGTGTGGCCTTGTCATTCATTTCATCCCTCCAGAACACAGCATGGAGTGGACAGAGAGGCCCAAATACAGGACCAAGAGACCCTCTTACTTTCTCACCGAGGGATCTTGACCTAACATCACCACCATAAACTTGTTTCTTCATCTAACAAATGGGTAATAGGATCTCTCCCCGCCTCGTGCCCTAGATTGTGGTGAAGTGTTTGCCTGCATAGTGCTTGTGTTCCTGAAAGCTTGACTAATAGTAGCGGGGCCTGATCTTTTTGATTTGGCCCGATCGCCCCACCCCCACCACACTTCTCTCAGGCCTGCCAGGCGCTGCACGGTGACAGTGCACGCCGAGCTCCTGCCACCTGCCATTCCTTACAACTGGACGGAAGACTGATGACTGGAGAGGCGAAAGGATTGTCAGAATCAACACATTGCTGTGTTGCTCAAAGACTGTTGCTAGTTTGTATTATATAAAAGCCCTTGTCCAACAGAGTCTGTCTTAAACTGTAAGGACCAGGGGTCAGTTTCTTTGATTTACAACCATAGGCCAAGAATACGATGTATGGCTTGCAATTGGGGGAGGGGAGTGTCTCCATCCATTTGTATAATGAACAAGTGCTTCTGGGCTGCCTATCACATGCTATGAAGAGGGGAACTTGCCCGCCTGCCTTAAAGGAATGGAATAGGTGGTTCTCATGCGGGGGCAGTACCTTGAATCAATTTACATCCCCTATGCTGTCATTCCCTAATTACCGGAATGGTACGAGGGCTTGCTGATGAAAATAAATACTCTGAAACCACAAGCTCACATTTTTACTTAAATGAATACAGTAAATCAAAAGAAAACAAAACGCACTACAATAAGAGCCGAGCAATGTCACGACCTAAGTCTGATATGTACATATTAGGAAGGTTTAAGTGAAGTCTTAAATCTATTAAATAGCAAGAGCCAAGGCACAAAGTGACTTCTCCACAACAGTTCAACTCTGCTCCCTGCTGTGTTGCTGGAGATTACACTGAATTCGGGCTTTAGGACCATCTCTTCCCTCCCTTCCTTCACTTCCCCCATGACTTAACAAAAATAATCATAAGTAAAGCGTTTGAAAAAAATCCCCAATCCTTACCTCCCTAGCTTTACATCCCATTATTCAGAGGAACTGATGTGTGTGAAAACACTCCCTTTCAATTCAGCTAAACCTCTGATTCACAGGGAACAGCTTTTAAATTGTTCATACAATTCTTATCAGTCAGCGGGGTTTGCGTCAAGGAAACAGAAATACGAAAACCTAATCACTCCGCCTGTGAACAATCACCGTGTCTACGGGATTGGAGGAAGGACAGGTCCTGGGAAGCCTTTCCGCCAGATTTCCACCACTTCCTGGCTGTTTCATTTTAATCACGACATTGTGGGGCTGATCTATGGCTTCATGTGTTTCCCTGGCAAGGCTGGGTGTTCCTGATACACGTCTTAGAAAATGCAGATACTCCCATCGCCAGAAACTGATGTTGCAAGCACGCTATTTGCACAGAGGAAGCTGGAATTCCTTGGCTACCTGCTCAGTCAGATGTGCAATCAGGGCGGCAGGCTGGAGTCAAGGCGCACGACTTTGGGAAACAAGCCATGGTATTTTTATTGGTTTGCTCTATTTTACCCTTAAAAAGGAATGGTATCAGAGTTCAACTTAGAAAGAAATGAGGAAAACTAAAAATGAGCGGGAAAGAGACTATAAAACCACCCAGGCTGGTCATTCAGGGAATCCTTTTATGGTTAGTGAATGTCTGTTGACTGCATTCTACCAGGTCATTATTCTTGGGGATAATTCATCTCACAAATTGACACATCACCAGCAGAAAATATGTAGCCTTCACAAGAGGTGTGCTAGCTGTGCTGGCTGTGCAGAGAGGAAACTCATGGATTATATGTGCTCTTCCTTCTTTCTATGTACAGCTTGAATGTTTTCCTTCCAAGCTTTACCTCATTGGACGCAGACCTTATGAGATTTATATTAGCTGGGCTGTAGAGAAAATTTACCCACGTTAGAGAAAACCAGATGATCCAGATGTAGCTTTTGGGTTGAAATTAGCTCTTGTTATATTGGCTTATTTAAAGACAAGAAAATATTTAGGGCAATGAATTTACCAAAAGAGACTAAAAAGATGTAGTCTGGCCATGTAGGTAGGCAGGTAACTAGATACACACTCACACAAACACACCTACGCAATCATCCTGAGGTATATATAAATTATATACCACATAAAGTATCTTTTTTTGTTGTTTGTTAATTCCCATCCCCAGTATGTCTTTCTATTGACTTTTAGAAACAGTGGATGGGAGGGAGGGATGGAAGGAGGAAGGAAAGGAAGAGGGGAAAGAAGGAGAGAAGGGGGGAGGGAGGGAAGGAAGGAAGGAAGGAAGGAAGAAGGGAGGGAGAGAGAGAGAAAAAGAGGAAGAGAGAAAGGAAGATGGATTTGAGAGAGACACAATTGGTTGCCTTCCACACACACCCCAACAGGGTTCTGGAGATTGAACCTGCAACCTAGGTATGTGCCCTCAACTAGGAATCGAACCCAAGACCCTTTGGTGCATGGGGACACTATAACCATTGAGCAACATGGTCCAGGGCATACAAGGTAGTCTTTTAAGTGCAGAGCATATTTTTTTTGTCCTTACAAGAACTTTAGCCTTGGACCTTCAGCCTTATAGAGCCTCATAGAGACCAAGGATATCAGGGAGTGCTCCTAGCTCATCGTTCTTCATACTGCAGCGCAGAGAAACTGAGCCACCCCACCCAGACAGTCAGTGGTAAAGTGGGGAGATGATGCTCAGTTTGGATGTGCTAATAAAATCCAGTCCATTGCCCTAGCCCAGTGGTTGGTGAACTCATTCGTCAACAGAGCCAAATATCAACAGTACTTTGATTGAAATTTCTTTTGAGAGCCAAAATTTTTAAACTTTAACTTCTTCAAAACAGACTCACCCAGGCCATGGTATTTTGTGGAAGAGCCAGACTCAAGGGGCCAAAGAGCTGCATGTGGCTCGCGAGCTGCAGTTTGCCAATCACTGCCCTAGCTGGTCTGGCTCAATAGACAGAGCTTTGGCCCATGGACTGAAGTGTCCTGTGTTCAGTTCTGGTCAAGGGCATGTATCTCGGTTCAGGCTCAATCCCCAGCCACAGTCAGGGTACATGTGGGAGGCAACCAATTGATGTGCCTCTCTCACATAAGTGTTTCTCTCTCTGTCTCTCCCCTTCCCTTCTACTCCCACTAAAAGTCAATGGAAAAATATCTCGGGTGAGGATTAACAACAACAATAACAACAAAAACCAACTCATTGATTCGCCACTATGAATAGAAACTCACTCTTTTGTGGGGAGGGAGAGGAAAGATTCTATATAGCAGCCCATGTTTAGGTACCAGCCCTGGGTTCCAAACCTGTTAAAACTGAACTTAAAACTGGCTGCAGAGAGTTCAGGAAAGGAAGTGAAGAGGAAGTGTCTTTGGAATAGTGATGTTAAAGGGGATCAAGGGACAGGGTCAGTGGAGGAGGTAGGAGTGGGGAAGGGGAGGAGCCTTGACTTGGGGTGGTGAACACACAATACAACATATAGATAATTTATTATAGAATTGTACATCTGAAACCTATATAATTTTATTAGTCAATGTCACTCCAATAAGTTCAATTAAAAAAAATGGAACAACAACAACAAAAAAGAGGATAAAGGGCTATGTTGAATGAAGACCGAGTTACTGAAGAGTGGGAATCTGAGGTGTTAAAGTAATTCCGACTGATGTTAACGATTGGGTGCTGACAAACAAAATTTATAAATGACTTTTCCAACTGCTTCCTCTAGCAACAGGGGCTGTTATTACCACATTGATTTAAAAATTAAATGTTATGAAATTTTCTTGCTTTAATGAGAAGGCAGTCCTGACTGGTAAATAAAGTAATGATTAAAGCAATTAAAAGAGTGAAAATGAGAAACAAAGTAACAACCGTTAATGCTTCACCCAAATTGGCAGGTTTTGATGATTTACTTAAAAGATTCATGTTTATCTGGAGGTAAACGTATTGAGGAGCAATGGTCACTGTGATAAACCCTTCCTTTGGTAAGGGGGAAAGTCAATTAGTAATGTCATCTGTTTAAAAATCTCCCTGCACCTGGTTCTCATTTGTCCTCTAGCTGAGAAACCAAAGACAACTTCTTTTTATTGCTTGTGGTCAAACAGCAAGTTCATCTCGCCATGGGATGATCAAACGGCCAGCCTCCCCCGGCTTGAGAAGGTTTGCCTTTCACTTTCAACTTGTTCAATCATCATTAACTCTGAAAAATGTCACATTCCATTTGTGCAATGAAAATTTCACCACCCTCGACCGTTTGGGTCAAGTTTTTGTAGGCCAAGTCCTAAATCTTGAAGAGCACCTCACACATTCTCAAGGTCATTTGCCTTGTTTCCTCATTTAATGACAGTTGCCTAACATTCTGGAGTCTGTGTCCCGACAGGCATCTGTGTGTGGATAGGTTTCCTTCTCTGGGAGTCAGAGGGTTCACTGGGTGACTCACCACGGGTGTAATATGAGAAAACTAAGTTGTGTGCATGTGCCTACACACACACACACACACACACACTCCTTTGTTATATATCATCACAATACCCCGGGGTTTTCCCCAAGCAAAGCAAAGTCTTCTTTACTGGGAGGCACTAAAGAAGGCCATTGGATGCAGCCCACTGAAGCAGGGTTTTCTTACAGTGGGGAGACAGCTTGCCGGGGAAGCTGCCATATCAACTTGGGGAAGTTCCCAAAAGTTTCTAGAGAGGGGAAATAGGCTTCTTTTTAAATTTTGCCATTGGGCTTGAGAAATCTTCATCTCCTTTGTTTATTATTTAATTATATTTCCCCGTCTGCAGAGAAGTTCTGACATGTAAATCCCAGTGAATATGGCAGAGGGCCAAATCCCTGATGGGTACGCTATAAATATGAATTTCTGAAAGTGGTTGTCAAGCAGCAAGACAGCTAAATTAAGAGGTCACTTGATCCCGAGTCTTAAAAAAAAGCATAGAGTTTATTGGGGCAAGTCAAATAAATGTGTGCCATTTGGCAAGCAAGCCATAGCTAAAACAGGCCTCAGTTACAGGTCCTGATTAAAATTTCAAGGTCAAACCCAAGAGAACATATATGCAGAGCTCTCCAGAGCCTTGAGTGCCAAGGCGCTAACACATTGTTTTAAATAGTCCTCCAGAAGGGCTTCTTGATTTCCAGCTTTAGTTTAATGCCAAAGCTGCGCTGGGCCAGCTGTTAAAGTAAGGAGAAGGTTACTAGCATGTCTGGATTATAGGCACATTGTCTTGGGTCTCTTTCATAATGTATTAGAATATTTATTGTTGCCAAGATCCAATTCTTCATTGGCTGGTAGAAATTGAGGGTAGGACAGAGGAAAAAATTAGTCCAATGATATTTTCCAATTTCCCCAGCTCATACCGACCCTTGGTCTAAAGAAGAATCATGTGGCTCCTAAAAGATAAAAGTGAATGTCCGCCATTTTAACAGCTGGGTTGATAATATCAGCTTTTAAGAAAAGAGATTCTAATACTAAATTATTAATTGAAAAAAAAAACACACCACTTGTATAATTTCCTGGGAAAGATTAAAAAAAAATGGGAACACTTGTATACTCAATATTCTTCTAAGTGCTTTATGAACATTAACTCATTTAATTCTCATACATAGCACTTTAAAGAGGTGAAGTGACTTACCTAAGGTCATGGAACTATTCAAGCTACTATGAAGCAATACCTTTTCATAAAGTCTTCTCAGAATATACCCATTGACCAGTAGCTTCAAGGCGGGCAGATGGGGTGCAAAGAGAAAAGTGATCTGTTTGCTCCACTTCACAGGGATAGAAAAATGGAGATTAATTCTCTAAACTTACCTCCTCTCCTTACCCTGATTTCTTCTCCTGTCTCCACCTCAGAGAGGCCAACTTTCTACTGTTGCTCCTGAATGAGCTAGTGAGCTATCTCCACCTGTGTCACCTATGCACGCACACACTCTCATGCACACTCATACAAAGCTATTTCCGTGCTTTAGTGAAACTGCACAAGGTTTGTGATCTGGGCATAAAAGCAGACATCATTTGCTCATTAGAGCTAAGTTTTTAGGACATGCCCCAATTACTGACCTCCACTAATGGCCTGGGTTTGCGCTCCACTGCAAACCTGAAGTGGCAGAGTTCACAGTAGCTGGTGTTTGAGGATGACAGCCAGTGCTCCAGGCAGCTCCGATGAATTGTCCCCAAGGTCCCCGTACATTCACATGGAGAGAGCAAGTCCTCTTGGCTGCTGCCTTCGTGGCAGATCCTGCACATCGGCCGGTCATTGAAGGGGCTGCAAGAGAGAAGGAACACCTGCTGATCACTGGGCTAGAAACCACTGCCACGGGGATGGTCCTCTGACTCTGTGTCCTTCACTCCTCACCAGTGCCAGCTGCTCAGAAAAGACATCTGCTTTTAAACCCTAGATCTAGCCTTAGTTGATTTGGCTCAGTAGATAGAGCGTCGGTCCGAGGACTAAAGGGTTCCTGGTCTGATTCCATTCAAGGGCACATACCTTGGTTACAAGCTTGACCAGGGGTGTACGGAAAGCAACCAATCAATGTGTCTCTCTCACATCGATGTTTCTCTTCCTCCCTTCCATTCTCTTTAAAAAGAAATGGGTAAGGATTAACAAAAAACAAAACCCTAGATCTACACTTGTACTTGGCTTTGGGGCCAGTGCCATGGTCCTTGAGCATCTACTTTTGCTAATACAAAGAAATGGGGAGTGATCCAGGGCCAAAAATAAGTGAAAACAAGCAGCATGCTATTTTTGCCTTGGGTACAGATGTAATTCAGGCAAACACCAATTAAAAAATAAAAACCATCCCTCGCCATTAAGGACAGAAATTGCTTTGAAATGATACTAATTGTAATTTCGGGACAAACTGCATTTTTAAAACCTGGCCAGGACACTTGAATACCCAGAGGTTCCTTTCATTTCTGCTTTCAATTGGGGTGGGAAGCTGAGAAGAGGGGAAGTAAACTGTTTGCCAGCCCAAAGCTGCTACAGAAGGGCTGTCTGAGCCATAGCACAAAGCTGAGCAGCAGGACTTCCGTAGGATGTTCTCTGGGAATGCTAAGGACACTAATCTGAAATGGAGTAATGAGAGGATACCTTTTAGCGAGGTCACCTCTGTCTAGAGCTCTGCCTTTAATTTGAAAAAAATCACCCCTGCATGTTTTGTGGAGGTAATTGGTATAGTGGTTTGTGTGGCAGGCTCTGGCGTCTAGCGGCCTCGGCTCCAACACCAGCTTGTTACTTTCCATCTGGCTAGCTTTGGACAAGTAACATCATCTCTCTGTATTTTAGTTTCCCCATCTCTAAAATGGGTACAGAGAATGGTGCCTTTCTCATATGGTGATTGTGAGGATGAGAAAAGATAATTCAGATGAGAAGCTTAGAATTGGGACCAGCATATCTACACTAATAAAAGAAAAAATGCAAATGGACTATACCTTTGTGACACCCACCAGCCAATCAGGAGTGAGTATGTAAATTAACCCAACAAAGATGATGGGTTAATTTACATATGCAGGTACCACCCCAAGCAGCTCCAGGCCTCTGGGCAGCGTGGGAAGGTGAAAAAAGGCTCCGGGCCAGAGCAAGGCAGAAAGGCAGCTCCTGCAGGAGCAAAGGGGGTGCTGGTAACCAGGGGAAGTAAGGCCCATTCTTACACAAATCTTCATACATCGGGCCTCTAGTAGAAGTGCTTTATAACAGTTTACTTGGGCAGGGTGGTTAATAGGAAATGGAGAATTACAGGTTACCAACATCATCGTGTCATTATTTAATATCACTTCTCAGTGGATTCTGTGTCTTGTATCCACTAAGAGGACTATCTCTTTCTGATTGACATGTTTTTATATTGCTCAAACTCTCCTTTATTGGGCATTAGCTTTTAAAGTATGTCATCATTGTGCCAATCTGAGGACCAACCTCTTTACCCACTCTCCCCTGCCTCTTCCTGTCCCCCATACCCCATAGGTGAGAGTGGCCCAGGCTCTTGGCCACCACTCTCTGACACCATCTTTGGTCTAAATGGAAACAGTCATAGAGACACTGCCATTTCTGAAAGGCCTTTCCAGGGATGATTCTGGGAATGAGTGAAGGCTAAAGGAGAATTAAAAGAGAAAGGGCCCTCCTTCTCACTTGCCCAAAAGACTCACTCATCCTCAGGGGCAGGACAATAAAGTTTAAAGAATTGACTTTTTCTCTCTCATTATTAATGTCCTCCTTCATTCACATTGAGCCACTTGCATGTAAAATTCTAAAATCTTCTCATTTATATTACTACATGGTGGGAGAACACAAAGATTCCACACACACACACACACACACACACACACACACACCAGGGCTCACAAGTCTCATCATTTTAGTGCTGCAGCTTGCTGTTACCAATCAACCGAAAGGTGACAGGTACACACCAGCTATCTGTCTCAGTTCACAGATGAACAATGATGCTCACTGCCTCATTGTATTCTGAGTCCTAACAATTGTTTAGAAGCTTTTCAAGAGGTAGAAAAATTTATATTGACTTTCTTCCCCTCCATGACTTCCCTTTGCCATAGCAGCACAAATTGGAAGTACATGGACAATGTTTATGGCATGCATGAGTGTATGCGCCCATGTCTGCTGGACATCACGCCCAGGCTGAAGGCAGCAGGAAATGTGGCAGTGGCCCAGTGGTCCTGCTGCAGGTTCATGCTCAGATCTGTGGACCTGTATCTGCACTGGAGGGGCTGGCTAAATTGCTCAGACCAAGGTATGTGGTCTAGGTGTGAGTGACAGACCCACATTTCAGGATTAGAAGAGTCAGTGCTGATATCAGGAGACAAGTCTAGTGCGGATATACATGTTACACACATAGGTCAAAGTCTCACTTACCCATTTTGAAAAAAAGCTGGAGAAGCCAGGGTGTACTTATTGGCCAGGCAGCCTATAGCTGTCAATCGGTCACTGGGCAGCAACAGCACAAGAAGAGGCCTCCAGGGACGAAGTACTGGCCTGGATAAGCCATTTCTGGGCTGTTGAAAGCCTTTAGCTTTGCTTTGGTTCATCACTCAGGGGAGACAAGTGTGGGGGTTTTAACAATAGTAAACTTCATAGGGCAGGGTGTGTATGAAGGATCATGGTGGTGGGGAGGGAAGGGCCATGAGGAGCAAAGGAAGGAGCAATAGAAGAGGTCACCAAGTGGGGATGTGCCAGAGAAGAGACATGCCCAGGAAGTGGCCCCAGTGAGTGCTCCTATCAGGCAGTGCTGATTGGCATGCTCACCAGGAGTATCACTTCAAAGGTTTTGCCCACAATTCCAATTACTTTGGCTCAGTCACCTGAAATCAGTGTCTCCTTCATTCCATTCTAACATAGGGTTATCTTTGTCACTGCCTGGAGACAATGAGTGTAATTACTATTGCAATGTCAAAATAAATGTAAAGCAAAGGACTCTGTCTTGTGGGATCTTCCCCTGCTCGGATCCCTGCAAGTGTGTCTTTAAGCAAAAAACATGAATTTTAGCTTTATACCTTAATGCTATAGAAATAAAACTTGTGTAGTCTCTTCTCCCCCACTCTTCCCCCTACCACCTCTCACCTGACACAAAGACCTGAGCACTAATTACATTCCCTTTCCCCCCATCTGACAAAGAGTCCTTTGGATCAATTACACGGTCATTTATTTTCATGTTAATTGTGGTACTACCTCTGGGTGGCAAGAGTCCGCACTACTGTTGACAACAGCTGCCCGTCCTTGGCCGAAACTTGCATGACATACTGCGGCTGCCCATTCACTAGGCTGCCACAATCCTCCACAGTCTTCACCAGGGGTACAGCGGAGCTGGTGCAGTCTGGTAGCACTTCTGGCAGGTGACTGCAGCGGCTGGTTGTCATGGTAACAGACAGCAATTACTCTGCTAATGGCTTCCGCATTCATACAGGATTTCCATCTAAGAGAGATCAGAAAACAGTTTACTTGGGCAGGGTGGTTAATAGGAAATGGAGAATTACAGGCTACCAACATCATCGTGTCATTATTTAATATAAATAACAGGGGTAGCCTAGACATGGCTCATTATCTTGTTACCATTTAATATGCACGCGCACACACACAGAATTCACAAGAAACAGTGGAGGTGGCTCTGAACAAGACAGCGAGCATGTCAGTGTACATAAACATTCCCTCCTGCTCTGGGAGAGAGGAGGGAATGATGGCTCCAAAGCCAGATCGGAAGAGAAGATAAGCAGCTCTCCCGCTCTGCACCAGAGAAGCAATAAGTCTTTGTTGACACTCTCTAAAAGTTACTAGAATCATTATTACTGATCGCAACTATTTTTTTCTTGGAAGCAATTTATTCCCCATGCAACTTCATTCTGAGATACTAAGATTAATAAAGAGAGAGAGAGAGAGAGAGAGAGAGAGAGAGAGAGAGAGAATAAAAAGAAATCTGGCCAACTAGCACCTTGTAGGGCAATATTTGCCAAACATGAATCATTCAATTAATGTACAACTATTCTGACTTTTGCTATATCTGTGCTTATAATACAACTAGAGGCCCTGTGCATGAAAATCGTGCACTGGAAGGGGGAGAGAGGGTCCCTCAGCCCAGCCTGCACCCTCTTGCAGTCTGGGACCCCTCAGGATATGTCCACCTGCCGGCTTAGGCCCGATAGAGGATTGGGCCTAAGTTGGCAGTCAGACATCCCTCTCACCGTTCCCTTGCTCCTTAGCACCTGCCTGCAGCAGAAGCAGGCGTGGCTCCCACCACCACCAATGTGAGCCCGGCTTCTGGCTGAGCGGCACTTCCCCTGTGGGAGCTCCTGCATTGAGCATCTGCCGCGTAGTGGTCAGTTGTGCATCATAGCAACTAGTCATTCCGTTCAGTTGATTTGCATATTAGGGTTTTATTATATAGGATTATCTATTTATGTCCTAAAATTAATCTCCCTTAAAAACTTAACCTGTTTTCTTTAGTCTTAAGTTATTAATAAGATGACCAGTTGGATGATCTTATTACATTTTTTTTCCTAATAGACATTACAATAAATACACTAATATTGAGTTTTGTTTATTTATGTATTACCTAAGATCTATGGATACTGCATTGTCATAAAGGAACACATAGGAGAATGAGGAAACTGATGAGTGAGGTCTCTACTGCCTATTAAAAATAATCCATTCTTGCCTTAGCCTGTTTGGCTCAGTGGATAGAGCATCAGCCCACAGACTGAAGGGTCCTGGGTTAGATTCCGGTCAAGGGCACATACCTAAGTTGCAGGTTCCCCAGCTCTGGTCAGGGTGCGTGTAGGAGGCAACCAATCAATATGTTTCCCTCACATTGATGTTTCTGTCTCTCCATCTCCCTTTCTACTCTAAAAATCAATGGAAAAATATCCTTGAGTGAGGGTTAACAATAACAAAACACACACACACAAAACCCCACAATAATAATCCATTCTTAATGAAAGCCTTACCTCCCTGAGACAGTCTATCGTGCAAACTGCTAGGAATTCCATTTCTGATCTGTGTAGCATGGGCTTAAACTTGATCTCAACTTCAAGGCAGTGAGGCCCACTGGAGTGAGGTACCCCACTACATTCAATATTAAGTCTGCATGTGATGTATAAGAAATAGACGCTTTCTAGTGGAATTATTTATGTCTAAGGGTGAGATAACATAGTTTCCTGGTTCATACAGGCCATTTCTGCTCAGCCTGCTCCCCTCAATTTTCTGAGCCCGACATGCAGGGTTGGTTGGTAGGTGGAGTTTATGGTTAATAATCAGTCTGGATGGTCAAGGCCCCAAGGCTAAATGAATCTTCCCCCCGAACCCTAAGAGAATTTTTGAAATTCCTGAAAAGGTTGTTTGCTCCCAGATATATGTCTCTACATATTACACTTTACTTGACTCCTACTAGTAAGGAAAACAGGATCTTCCAAATTTCTAAAAAAATGTGCATCAAGTGGACATTCTCAGGATGAGAACGCAGTGTTTCCAGATGAGCTGAGCTGACACTGTTTCTCCCAACAAGTACATGTCAAGCAGGCCTGACCACCAGAGAAAATGGACGGGAATGGAATCCCTTCCTGTTGCAGAGGTGTCTGGCTCAGCACTCGCCCTTTCCTGTGCTCCTTGGCTGCCATGAGTCCTCTCAGGGTCTGGGGTCTGTTCTCTCCAGGAGCCTTTTGGAATCTCGCAGTGGGGACGGGCCTATGAACACAAACTCTATTGCGAGACCTGAGATGGAGGAAGAGGCAGGGCTGCCATTGTCATGACTCTGGTGGGCTTCTCAACCACCAGGTACTTACTGAGCATTCAAGCAAATAGTATAGTTTTGCTTTTTCAATAGGAGGTGTTTTTTTTTTTTTTTTTTGTCTTTAGCATTAGAAAAGCAGGGAGTATATGTGATGGAAAGTACAGAAAAGCACAAAGAAAACAATAAAACTAACTCATAACCTCACCACTCAGATAATCACAGTATACTTTTTTGTATGGCTGTCTTTTTAATTTTTGGCAGAATAGACAGGGTGGAGTGGATTTGCAACTGGAGCCAGATAATGTGTTTCTTATTTTATTTTAACTGAGTTATGGTAGCTCTCAGGCCACAGAAAAAAAAGGATGTTCAAAGACTGTCTTCTAAAACTATGTCTAAATCCTACTCCCTTGACTTGCCCTTATAAAACCCCATTGACATGATTTTAAATTCTCATGACGCCTCACAGTCACAGAGTGTAACTTCCTGGCACAGCTCTCTTGCTTCACAAGGCAGCCATAGATTAAGAGCCAGGGGTGTCTTGGCAGGAAAAGCAGACACAGTGACCTTCTTGCCGCATGGAATCATTATGTCTGGGTGCATTTTGAGAGTCTATTTTTGGGTTTTGCAAAATTCCAACATAGGAGGCCAAATGCGTCCTCCCTACACTTGATGGAATTAGAAGAAGGCGGAGGAGGGATGTACATGAGACCAGGGCTGTCAGTGCTCAGGTCTCTCAGGTGCATAATGTCTCCAAGTTCATTTACTTATAACCTAGACTAAGTCCTCATCACAGGAAGTAGTTCTAAATGCATGACCTCAATTTGCAATGAAATGCCCCTTAAAACAATTCCAGAAATATTGTTTTCTTTAATCTTATTTTATATCTGTAATTTGACTTCTGGATGATGTACTTCAGTTCACTTTTCTTCTCAAAGACATAAGGGCTATTATCAGCCATCTATCTCATCAGTTTATTCCATTCACAGTGGGTGCCAGGCACTGAATTGCGCAAAAAGGAACACAAGGTTCCTCTACTTCGCCTTCTCCTGCAAGCAAGCCATGGCTCTTTCCTTGGGCCTCTCTGCAGAACCTTGAACTCAACTAGGACCTGGCTGAAGTAAGTCTCCAGTCCAGCATGCACTGAAAGGCACACCAGCGTATTCATTGACCAGAATAACCTTGGGATCCTAAGACTGGCATGTTGAATCTCCATACTTTAAAAAAAAACACCTGACTTTTCTCTCTCTCTTTTGCTCAATCTCTCTACTCCCACAAAAACAAAACAAAACAAAACAAAACAAAACAAAACACCCTGTGTCTTGAGTTGAAAACAGAGTGGAAGGAATCACACTGAGCATGGGCACCTTTGATCATGGTCCGGAGAGCTGAATTGGTTCCAACCCCAAAGAAGTGAGTCTAATCATTGGCTCAGATAGAGATGCATAGAAGGGAACATGTTCTCCCCAATCTCCATCAAAAGGAAGCCTAGAGGCCTCAATCCAGACATGGGCAGGAGTGGGCCTTGCAGACTGCATGTACCAATTGGCATGACTATTGCACCTGGGGCAGTGACAAATGGCCCCTGCATTCCCCTGTCTCATTCAGAGCCACCTGGGAAAACAGCAGGCTGTTGCCCAGATGCTAAAAAGAGCTGAGCTGTGGGTTTGTAGCCTAGCGCCTGGTCTTTCACGGATCTTTGTGCAAAATTTCAAGCACCATTTGACCACTTTCTTATCACTACTGCTGCTCTTGTGAGAAAATGTCTTTCTTGTCTACCCAAGAATTCTGCTCTGTGATTTCTCAGGATAAAAACATGCTGGGAGGGAGTGGTATCTGTATAAACTTGAAACTTCAAATTGCACTGCTAGGATGGGACCTTTGTTGGCCAGACTTTACACCTTGATATTTTCTTACTGAGGCTGAGAATAAAACATAATTTGGCACTGGCCAAATTCAGCAGCACACAGTGGGAAAAGGTAGATGAGAGGGAAATAATAAAAAGGGAGGGAGGGCTAAATAAATGAAAACCTGGTTAGACAATTGTTTTTTTTTCCCCCAAAGACAATTCTTTGTTCTGTATTTTTTTGTATGTGTGTCAATTGTTAGGCAAAAAGGACTGCCTGTTAAACTTAACCCCTTTAAAGGTTTTACAAAGTCAAGAACCCAACCAGGCTGCAGATAATTGCTGCTGTATTTCTGAACAGGCTGCCATTGTAAGTGATTTCCATGGGAACCTGACTGGCATCATGAGGATGTGTCCAGAGGTCAAGGGGGACGGGAAGGGAAGGGAAGTGCAGTCCTCTTGCCTAAGCAGCCCCTGGACCCTACTTAAGAATCACAGAGTTATGGGAAAAAGTGCTGTTCTTTTTTTTGTTGTTGTTAATCGTCATTAGAGGATATTTTTTTTCCCCATTGATTTTTTTTTTTTTAGGGGGAATGGAAGAGAGAGGGAAAGACAGAAAGAAACATGTATGTGAGTGAAACACATCAATTGGTTGCCTCCTGCATGCATCCAACCAGAGCTAGGACAGAGCCTGCAACCAACGTATGTGCCCTTAATCAGAATGGAACCTGGGACCCTTCGATTTGCAAGCTGTCGCTCTATCCACTGAGCAAAACTGGCTAGGGCTGTTTTTTTTTTGTTGTTGTTGTTGTTAATTATTTTTATTGATTCCAGAGAGGAATGGGGGAGGAAGAGAGGAACATCAATGATAAAAATCATTGATTGGCTGCCTCCTGCACCTCCCCAATGGAGGTGTTCTTAAAGGTAGGACATCCAACACTGCACCTTGCTTCTATTTACCTTCACTACTCTTGAGGGTAAATCACTCTATCAGATTTTGCTGAGATTTCTTGCACATTTGAAATTAGGGTACTAATACTTCCTAAGCCCCTCATCGGAGGCATAAAATAACATGATACTTGTGAATGTGCTTTGTAAATTGCAACAAGCCGTGCACAGAGAAAGCTCTATTTTATTACTACCTTAAGCTTATTTTCTGCTCTTCTGGTCTGGGATGCATCTCGTTTCTGATCCCCATGGCTGGTTGACTCCACAACACTGCACCTTTTGGAACATACTTGAGCCCTGCCAATGGGTCAATCCATCTATTTTAGAGGGGGAGCAAAAAGGGAGTATCTTCCTTGCACATCCACTTCTCCTTTCCCTTAGCCTTGTCTTCTTCATATCCCTGAGCACACGTTGCATTTTTCCATGAAAATGTTTGGTAAATATATATGATGGCTGTAGGTGATTTTGCTCAGTGGCTAGAACATCGCCCTTGGACTGAAGGGTTCTGGGTTTGATTCTGGTCAAGGGCATGCACCTCTGTTGTAGGCTTTAACCATGGCCCCTGTCTGGGCTTGTGGTGTGAGGCAACCAACTGATGTGTCACTCAGATCAATGTTTTTTTCTCTCTCTCTCTCTTTCTCTCTCCCTCTCTTTCACTCTCTCTAAAAGTCAGTGGAATAATATCCTCAGGTAAGGATTAACAAAAGAACAAATAAACAAAAAAGATATATGATGAAAGGTTATTAGGTTTAAGATACTTTGATCTAGATGTTACAGCAGCTGCCATTATCTTAGCTAGTCTAACATATGATAAATACACTAGAAAATAAAACACAAGCATCTCTCAAGTGCCTTTTCAGGCTTGCTTCTATCAGAACTGTATTTTTAGTGCCAAGTCAACTTTAATCTCTTAGATGTAGGATGAGAAGGCTGTGTGCCAGCTGGCACTAACCTGATCATATGGACTGCCCAGGCAATGGCCTGAGCAGGCCCAAGTTTGGATTGGCAGTCTGGATCAAGATTGCATTTCCAAATGCAACTCTAAATGCCAACTCCAGAGATTTTAAAAAGCAGGCTTCCTAGCTTCCAATATGTCCTGGAAGGGGCTTGTGACACCTCCACATCCAGAGTTGATCAACAAAGAAAATCAAAGGAGCTAACTGATTTATTCATTCATTCATCCATTAAAAAATGTTTTTTGAAAACTTGCTAAGTTTTCTTGGGAAATGCCTGGTGGTATGGAGTCTAGCATTTCAAGTCCTGCTTTACACTTCCCAGGCATAGGTCACTAAATGGTCTAGAGCGGTCCCCAGACCCTCCCAGGGCTGCAGAGTTGAGGACATGGCATCAGCAATCATGTCCTGCTAGTTCAGGGAAAACCACTAGATGCCTTAAATTGGGGGTAATGAAATTGCAGAACCATGGAAGGGCGAGATGTCTTTCTGCTCCATCAAAGCTGTACTTTATTAACACTGGTCCAGGATTCAGAAGCCTGACCTTACTTTTACACAAATAAATCTGCTTCAGAAAGGATTTCTATACTATCCCTTAGCCTTCTTCAAGGATTCGCATGCTCAGGGAGCGAGGCCTCCTCTAATGAGACCAATGAATGGGTGATACAAGTCGGTTGGTGATGGAAATGGGGGAAAAATAGCAATAATGGTCTGTCCAAGAAATTTCCCCTCTGAGTTAGATTTTTAGGCTCTGAATTGTAAGAAGAGTCTCTGAGAATAGGAATACTCTTTAAGGGAACATTTCTTTGGCTTTTCAGGCATGTTATAACCAGACAGTGCGCTGCATGGCTGATGAACTGACTTGAGAGTATTCTGAATGTTCAGAGAAAATGAAGGCAGGCAGGAAATCGCACACTGACCTTGCTTTCCAATGAAAATGGAGCCAACGACTAATTTCAAAACCATTAACATGTAAAAGTGGCATATTTCTTCCGAGAACAGGGCACAAAGGCTCTCCAAGGAGATTGCCGGGACATGATTGCCAGCAACATTTTAGTTTTCAAAAACACGCCAAGGAGGCTATTCACTAAGAATGTGCAGTAGCAAAGTAGCTGCTTCATTAAACTTAAATAGCTGCAGCAGGGCTGTGCTTACAGACCCACGCTACCAAATTATACATTTCTTTTCTGGATGCTTCACTGACCTCATTATGTAGAGCGAAGAATTTGTCATTTCAAATAAAGTGACCATCCACGTCTTTATAAACATGACCGTCAGGCGCTTGATGAGTCTGCAAGTGAAACACTGGCTGGCCCGATGAATTAAAAAAAAAACAAAAAACCACAACCCACACACAAACTTGCGCTTGACGGTCTCATTTATTTCTGCTACGTGCTCACTGTCACACACAGCAGAATAAGCAGGTGAAATGCCCGTTTCTGAGCAGGACAGAGGTTTTGATTTGGGATAACGGCTCTTTCTTAAGGAATGTGTAAATGCCCATGAACTCCGGGAAGGAAAAAAAAAAATCCAGACCACACCAGACAAGTTGGATCTACAGAGAATTACCGTAACACATCCCCAGTGTACTATTTGAAACATTTCTAGAGTTATTTATCACTTTCCACCCAGGTCATTAATTCTGATTCTCAGTCACAGAAATAATTAGACTAAATCTTTTTTTTCCCCATTTATAATTACTATATTTTCTTTTCTGCCAGGTACAATCTCTAGTTCTGCTAAAGGCAAATCAAGTAACAATTATTGTATTTACACATGCTTTTCCCTCTCAAGCAGTACTCATAAAATTAATTCAGATATTGGAAGCTATCCATTTTTTTTCATTTAATTTTAATTATATAGATGAAAATGGCAATTAAAAATCCCACAACAACACCGTATGTTCAAAGACACAGCGACAGCTGAATTACACTTGTAAATAACAACTAGTTCCGGCACAGAGCTTGCTGAGCCTGGGATCTGGTCGGGGAATGGAGCTGCACGAATGAGTTCTGGG
The DNA here is from genome assembly GCA_004026805.1 of Lasiurus borealis. NCBI lineage: Eukaryota > Metazoa > Chordata > Mammalia > Chiroptera > Vespertilionidae > Lasiurus > Lasiurus borealis. The sequence continues at coordinate 20,217 of PVJN01004817.1, forward strand.
AGCTTGGGAACAATCAGGGCATATCAGAAAAGTTTAAACGTCAAGTTTAAAAAAAATAGAGGAGAGCAGGCAAAATAGAATGAAATGTTCATGGCACATTACTTGGAGACAAGAAAAGAACGTGTATTTTGCAAATGATATTCAGTGTGTCCAGGGTCAACAGCTACCTGTCTAGCAAGAGGAAAAGTGTGGAGGATACGGCCTGCTGACCAGGGTATCTAATAACACAGGAGAAAAACATTTCAGCTGCAAATGAGAGCTGAACATGTTCTACAAACTAGAAGTTCCTAATTTGTGATAGGGTTTAGACACATTTTCTACTAGCATTTAAGTGAATGTCCCCTAGTAAGGAAGTTGATTTGGGGTCCAGTCCAAGTTGTAATTCACTCTTCTCAGCACAAACAACCCAGTAAGCACCAGCAATACAGAATTGCTAATTCTTAACCCTACCTCACACCGTACCATGGAATAAAGCCAGCTGCCGGTTTATCTTAAACCAGGGTTCCTTGGGGGCTTTCCCCATCTGCATTTCACCAAGAGCATTCAATAGGAAGTTGAAATAGGAAGTCATAGTCTTGCCTTCTCATAGGGCAGTGTCCAAGCTCTGCCTTCCACCAGGCTGGGGACAGAGACCCTCTGCAATACTTTTAGGCCTGTGATGTTCCAAGAGATGTTTGGGGTGTTACCCTTCATATACTTGCAAGGAAAACCAAACTTATTCACCTTGCCAAGGGATATTAAGGAAATACAGAGCAAAGTCTAAAGCTCTTTGGATTTGCTTTTCAGCCCTGTTGTTGGCATTACAGACTCTGTATCATATGTTTCAATTACTAAAATCTGCCAAACCTCATGTTCTTTCACACGTGGTCTGGAGGCCTGTCAGAGTCTCTGGGTGCTTCTGCATTGCCTTTTCACATCTGTGGTTTGGGATTCAGGGGCCCCTTGGGAATCTTTGGGGAAGAGGGAACACAACTCTGGTTTTATTTATTTTTTTAATTATTATTTTTTAATTTAATAAATCTTTATTGTTCAGATTATTACAATTGTTCCTCTCCCCCCCCCCCATAACTCCTCTCCACCCAGTTTCCACCCCACCCTCTGCCCTTACCCCCCACCCCCACTGTCCTCATTCATAGGTATATGATTTTTGTCCAGTCTCTTCCCGAACCCTCCCACACTTCTTTCCCCTAGAGAATAGTCAGGCCACCCCCTTTTTATGCCCCTGATTCTATTATATTCACCAGTTTATTTTGTTCATCAGATTTTTAATTAACTTGATTTTTAGATTCACTTGTTGATAGATATGTATTTGTTGTTCATAATTATTATCTTTACCTTTTCTTCTTCTTCCTCTTCTTAAAGAATACCTTTCAGCATTTCATATAATACTGGTTTGGTGTTGATGAACTCCTTTAGCTTTTTCTTATCTGTGAAGCTCTTTATCTGACCTTCAATTCTGAATGATAGCTTTGCTGAGTAGAGTATTCTTGGTTGTAGATTCCTGCTATTCATCACTTTGAATATTTCTTGCCACTCCTTTCCAGCTTGCATAATTTCTGTTGAGAAATCAGCTGACAGTTGTATGGGTGCTCCCTTGTAGGTGACTAACATTTCTCTTGCTGCTTTTAAGATTCTCTCTTTGTCTTTTGCCCTTGGCATTTTAATTATGATGTGTCTTGCTGTAGTCCTCTTTGGATTCCTTTTGTTTGACGTTCTGTGAGCTTCCTGGACTTGTAAGTCTTTTTCTTTCATCAAATGGGGAAAATTTTCTGATATTATTTCTTCAAATAGGTTTTCAGTATCTTGCTCTCTCTCTTCTCCTGGCACCCCCATAATTTGGATGTTGGTACGCTTGAAGTTGTCCCAGAGGTTCCTTACACTATCTTCATATTTTTTTTATTCATTTTTCTTTTTGCTTTTCCAGTTGAGTGTTTTTTGCTTCTTTGTATTTCAAATCTTTGACTTGATTCTTGTGGTCCTATATTCTGCTGTTAGATCTCTGTATAATATTTTTTATTTCAGTCAGTGTATGCTTAATTTCTACTTGGTCTTTTTTCATGTCCTCAAAGGTCTCACTAAATTTATTGGCCTTTTCTTTTTTTAAAAATATATTTTATTGATTTTCCACAGAGAGGAAGGAAGAGAGATAGAGAGCTAGAAAGATCCATGAGAGAGAAACATTGATCAGCTGCTTCCTGCACGCCCCCTACTGGGAATGTGTCTGCAACCAAAGTATATGCCCTCAACCGGAATCAAACCTGGGACCTTTCAATCTGCAGATCGAGGCTCTATTCACTGAGCCAAACTGGTTTCGGCTATTGGCCTTTTTTAGAAAATTCTTAAAAAACCTTATAACCATGGTTTTGAACTCTATATCCAGTTGTTTTATTTCCTCCATTTCTTTCATTTGTGATCTGTTTATTTGTCTCTGCATTTTGGCTGCTTCCCTGGGTTGATAGAGTGGCTTTGTATGCTAGGTGTCCTATAGGGCCCAGTTGCTCAGCCTCTCCAGTTACCTGAAGTGGACTCTCTTGGTGTACCCCTTTGTGGGGTGTATGCACAGTCTTGTTGTAGTTAAGCCTTGATTGTTGTTGGAATCACTGGGAGGAATTGACCTCCAGGCCAACTGGCTGTGAGGCTCAGCTGTGTCTACACTGGGAGAACTTCTGTGCTGGAGACAACCTTAGGAAACAAGACTTGCAAAAGCCTCTGTGTTTAGCTTGGATGGGGTGGAGTCTCAGGGAGGAGCAGACAACATTGGTTTCCCGTCAGTCCTGTGTCTGTCCCATGGTAATTGCTGCAAACACTTCTGAGAGAAGACCGCCCCTTGAGTTCCACCTGCAAGACTCTACCCTTGAGGTTCTGCCCACAGAACTCATTTGGGGAGAAACTAGACTGTCCAGGTTCTCCCTGAATGAGTCTAGGTCCCCAGAGTCTTGCTTGGTACTGGAGTTCAGTGCAGTTGGGAGCTTTTGTCTCCCTCCCACTTGAGAAAGCCACCTGCACACTGAGTTGCCAGTCCTTATCGAGCATGAATCTCAGTATCTCTGCCTCCTGCAGTTCCTCTGAGTCTCAGTGTGTTTTTCTCTTTCCTTCTAGTTGTAGAAATTCCACTCAGCCAGCCTTCCTGTGGTTCTGGATGATGTCCATTTTGTTTTTTAGTTGTAGTTTTGAAATTGTTGTTTGAGGCAGCAGTTTAGGTGTTTACCCATGCCACCATCTTGGTTTCTCCACAACTCTGGTTTTAGATTACTGAGTCCTGGCTTTGAATGGCCACCTGGCACTAAGCCTGGTTTCCTCCACACACCTGTGGTAGGTATGTGCCTGGTACATGGCGGGCACTTGGCAACCCGCCGTACTTAAGACTGTAATGTGACAGTCATCCCACAACAGCCTGGGTCAGGCTGGAGAAAGAGACCCATTCCAGAGCCTACCTTTAGGTCTCCTCACCTAGCTTACCTATCCACAGTCATCATTACTACTCTCCCATCTTCCCAGGTCAAAAATCCCTTGGAGGCAGAACTGCTGACATCTGCTTTGATAGTCTTGTATAAACATAGGCAAAAAAGCAGAGACACAAGCCCCCGGAATTACTTTACTCTGTTTTACACACACACACACACACACACACACACACACACACACACACACACACCGTAGATTCTTTTTTATTGGTTCCCTAAAATATATGCTTTTAAATAATCAAGATACAAACAAGCACAAGAAAAAATAACACTTAGTCAAGGACTGAGTTCATTGAGATCACTTTATCTTGAATCTCTTCATCTTTGTATATCCTGGATTCTTGAGGACCATGAAATTAGTGGAGAAAAGGCCTCTTTCTCACTTCCTGCTTACCTCAAAACAAAGCACCTACACAATGCAAAGTGTCTACTAATGCCTTCAAAGGTACCACTGAAGTGATATAATTTTTTAAGCACACTCCTCTCTCCTGCACTTGCTCCTTGGGCTGCTTGTTCCAGCTCTTGATTTTGGCCCTGTTTCAGCTCAAGGTGCATCTTGACTTTGGCAATAGCATCAATCCCTGAATCTTATATGGCTGCCACCTGTTGGAGTGTTGTTGGCTTTGTTTGGACTTTTTCAGTGGTAGATCCAGTCTACTCTCTCCCCAGTCTTCAGGGGAGCTGAGTGTTCTAGAAATGCCCCAGTGTATCAGCTTACACAGAGGGCTGTCTTCCCACCAGAACTTCCCCTCCACCTCAACCACTTAGAAGAAAAGTCCTGAATCGAATATCTGGTCTGTTCATTTCTTTGTATACCCAGCTTTGCCACACACAATGGGTGAAGTTCCTTCACCTGATCCTACCTGTTTGATAGAATAACAAATTGACATTGAATGAAATTATTATCCAACACAAAACAAATATTATACAGAGGTCTACTTTAAATTTTTGTCTGATGGTTGTTTTCCTTCAAAACAGACCAAAAAATTATACTATTTTTAAAAAATAGTTGCTTAAACATTTGTATTTTTATTGAGTTTATTTTCTTTAAAATGTTTGATGGGTTACAACAATTAAATAGGAAACTGCAATTAAATTAGAAACTGTGGCATGAAAAATAACACACATCCCATTACCCATCAGGAATGACACCAAGCCCTTTCCATTTTTTTCTCATTCAAAAGAGTCCATCACACAAGTGTCAAATATGAGCACTGTCATTTTTTTCTTGGAAGAAGAACATTAATCCTGGCAGCAGGTTACAATTCCAGTAAGTGGTTAAAAATTACACTATTAATAGCAATAGTGTGAGTGTGTTTTTCTATCTCCACAGCACTATTAATTTTCTATTGTCTATGTGCTTAATAAATACAGTGGGTCTTCACTGCCTTCCAGGGTGAAAATTACAGTTATGCCCTCACAGAGCTCACTCATTTGCTTTATGGGCTAAAGATTCTCCAGCATGTCACAAAATAACACAATGTTCCCGCAGATTGTGTTTTATTTTTGAATCTCCAATTTCACTAATAAATGTGAAAAACACATGTAGCCAGATAAGCCCCTGGAGACAAGCCACTGCAGATGCTGAAGAAAGCAAGTTATTTCAGCTAAGATCAGCGTTCGCTTTCAAAAATTCTCCTCAATTGCTTGATGGATGGCAATGAAACTGGTTTCTAGTGACTACCCAAAATATCTAACAAAACTAGTTATTTTTTTAAATAAAAAGGATATTATCAAAAAATTAAGGAAAAAATCATAAAAATTTAAATACTCAGATAATGTGACATTTTCTAGTCATAGCTCCAATAGATCTTCACTATCATCCCTGAGAGAAAACTGTTATTTTTTTCTTAATATTTTTATCATGAAACATTTCAGAGAAAATACTACAGTAAACCTACATATATTCCATCATTCCCATCTAATAAATCAAAATTTTACCACACTTATTTCACTCTTTTTCTTCCTTTCATCCTATTAAGATTAAAAAAAAATTCGTTGTTGTTGAAAGTATTACATATGTCCCCTTTTTCCCCCATTGACCCCCTCTATCTCACCCTCCTCTTTTGCCTCCCCATCTCTATCTCCCCAGGCCTTCAGCACCTTATTGTCTGTGTCCATGGGTTATGCATGCATATTTATATACAAGGTCTTTGATTAATTACCTCCCCCACCTTCCGTCTGAGATTCTGCACTCTGTTCCATGCTTCCATGTCTCTGGAATCGTATTAATATTTTTAAGCAAGTCCAAGAAATTATGCCATTTTGCTTCTATATACTTCAGTATAAATTTCTAAAAAATGGACCTTTTATATAACCACAAAGCCATTATCATACCTAAAAAAACAATAATACCTCAGAATCATTTAATACCCAAACTGTTCTTAAATTTCTCCAGCTTGAAAAATCATTTATAGTTACTTCGTTTAAATGATCCAAATAGGGTTCAAGAGTTTGATGTTCTGTCTCTGAAGTCCCTCTCACTTGCACGCAGTCACCTTCCTCTTTCTCTCATGCCATTGTCTCACTGAATATACGTTTATAGGGTTCCTCATGCGCCCTGTCTCAATAGCCACTTTCATAATTTGTCTTCTTTTGTTCTTGTATCCCCTGTATTTTCTGGAAACTTATTGATTGGTTAAGTTCAAGTTTAACTCGGAAGCCATAGGCGGCATTGTGTCCTGTTCATTCATTGTGTACTTTTCATTACATCACATTGGAGGCACCTAATGTATGGCCATCCCACCTTTAGTGGGTTTGGGTGACAGCGGCCTGATTTCTCCATTGTGAAGTTTCCTATTAACATTTCTAATGGTCTAATCATTGAATCCATTAGTGATAGTGGTTTGACTCAATTATTTCATTTGAGCCACCAAGTTATGCTTTTCCAATTCTAATTTCCCTTCTACATTTAGTGGCTGGAATTCTCATGTGAAGAACATTCCTTCATTAACCAGTGCAATCTAGTTTTCCTCAAATATAATATGCACAGAAAAGGCAGAACTCATTCTTTCCTTTGCCAATTTTCAGGAGTAAGGAACTGGTGCCTTAGTTTTATCCTATAGTAACTGAATTGTTTTTATTGTTGTTTATATTATTCTGAAATGTCTACTTGTCTTTACTTAAATAAAAAACATTTGCCCCATTAATAATCATTCTTCTTGAGCACAGAGAGCTGGAGTTGTGATTTAAAGGGCATACAGTAAATGAAGGGCATGGTCCTTGCCATCTTGCAGCACTCTCAGTAGAAAAGCCAGATGCCCTCTCCCTCACTCGATTTGGTGTCTGACTCTCATCTTTATGAGTGATACAGTCTCTCGTTAGGCTGAACACTCCTTCTGCATTTACCGATCCCTTAGGAAAATGAGAACAATTCTAAAATATCCTCTCTTTGCTTATTGTGGCACAGATCATGTGGTGTCACTTGGCCCTATAGACTTCCACTGTCATATTATTTATTAGATACATTTGAAGGCACCTTAAGCATATGTAAGCATGTGGGCAGAACTACTCTCTTCAGAATGACTAGTTGAGACCACCTGCACTGTATCAGCTTGAGCTTTGTCTGTGACCCATCAGTGAAGCTGCAGGTGCCATCCTGCATGGCCACACCCGGCTCCAGGTGAAACGTTAGCACACTGGGCAAGCTCCCACTGGGGGAAGATTCTTCACTGTGGGTAAAGTCTGCACATGTATGAGAAACAACTCCCTTTTCTTCTTCTCACTAATAAGGGTGAGAATGTTTGGGCCATTCATAGGTATTCCCCACAGAGGCACTTATAAGTCTTTAACTATGGCTGACAAGTGTCTCTGAGACTGATAGGAATCCAGCATCTTTCCTTCTTTGCTCTCCTAAGAGCAGAGACATTTTCTCCCCATTATCACCTCATTTTACTGACAGGCAGCTGTCAATCAGACATTAAAACAAAGTGATCATGGGAAGATAATAAGCAGTCTCTGTCCACACACTTCAAGAGAGAGGCACTCATGAAAAATGTGTATTTTGGGAAACCTAGCTGCTTATGTGCCCATCCGCATTTCTAGTCAGCTTGAAATTCAGTGAAGATTCACCAAACAGTGAGAAGAAAAATAACAGAGGGATGGAATCAGGGGAGATTCCTAAATGGCCCTGCAGACACCAGTGTGGGGGGTCACTACTGCACTCAGGAGGGAAATAGGCTGAGAAATGCATGCCAAAATGCATGAGCAGGATAAAAGCAGCTCTTTTCTGGCTTTCCTGGAACTCACCAAGAGTACTGAACCAAGTAATAGGTGGGCAACAACTCTATGACTCTATAATGGAGGACTTCCACACATTCAGATACTCTCTTTTGAAACAAATGTGAAAAGGGAAGTGCACACTTTAAATAAACTAATAAAAGCAATTCAGTGCCCACTGAGAATCCTTCTAGTAAATAGTTCTCTATCAGAAGTAATAGTGTTAGGCAGATAGCTGGACCTCTAGTTATATTTTCAGGTCCTGACCTCTTGGCTAATGAAAATGAAAGCAAATCTTTAAATACACACACACACATACACACACAAATAATCCAATTTTTTATTTTCAATTCAATAAAATATCAACTCATTCAACAAATTATTATAATATAATGCCATCTATATGCTAACAATTCACCATAATTCTTATCATTCTGGAGTCAATCGCAGAGCTTAGAAACTACTAGAGTATGATCCTGACTGTAAACTTTTAATATGAGCACAATAGGGGAGAAAATATGTGCCACCATAACCAATGGTAATAATCAGCTTGACTACCGATAGAAGCCAGAAGTCACTAGCGTCACTAGTGAAAGTGTTATAATTTTCCTTTTAAAAAACAAAATAGGGGAATGCTATTTACTGCAGTGATTCAGTATGTGAGCTGTGGAATTAACATCTTTGGTTTGAATTCCAGCTTTTTCTTCTATCAGTTATGTCTCATCACGTTGGGGATAAAATGGTGCCCAACCTCCTATTTTAGGATTAAATGAAATAACATATGTAATGCTAGCATAGACCTTGGCACACAGCAAACTCTGCTAGCTGCCATTATTGTGTGAGTGCCACAGCAACTTAAAATACCGCAAGGGTACACTATTGCTTTTGATACTTCTATTCAAGCCAAAAGGCATTTATCACAAAACTGACACAACTAGTAATATAGGAGAGGCAGAGTGAAGGAGCAGGAAAAAACAAGAGCTTAGGAATCAGGTACATGGCTTTGAATACTGGCTTTTGCCACCAGTTACTCGGGTTCAGTCTTGGATAACTAACTTACGTTAATTTGCCCATCTGTAAAAAAGGCAAGTGCCTCTCATATAGAATCATTGTGCAAATTAGCCCACGTGTCTTGTCCAGTGGGTGCCTACTCAGTGGTATCTCTCATTATTATTAGAATATTATATATGGCTCTGGAGAGGGACAGAGGTGGGCCTGATGTATCTTGTCACTGGATGCTGTGATCCTGAACTGGGGCGGAAGGGCCAGAACTAACTGGAAAATCATTGAGGTGAGACTGAACACAAATACCAGGCACACTAAAACAATTAACTGTCACTGTAAGGTGAAGTGTGCAGAGAATATGACCTTAAAACAGTGGTCGACAAATTGCAGCTCACGAGACACATGCAGCTCTTTGATCCCTTGAGCGTGGCTCTTCCACAAAATACCACAGCCTGGGCAAGTCTATTTTGAAGAAGTGGTGTTAGAAGAAGTTTAAGTTTAAAAAATTTGGCTCTCAAAAGAAATTTCAATCATTGTACTGTTGATATTTGGCTCTGTTGAGTAATGAGTTTGCCGACCACTGCCTTAAAACACAACATCAATACAATAGAGAATAGAATATTGTCTCCCTTAGTTTTTGCTAGTGGGCTAATACAAGGCTCTGAGGAGCCAGGTCGGCCACTATACCTCTGTAACTTTCCCTTTATCCTCTCTGGGTTTGCCTAAGGGCCAGGTACCATTTTAGCTCCAAAATGAGGTAGTGACTCAGAAGCAGGATAGATACAGATGAATAAATGGTGACCTTCTTTTCTGGGGAAGATGGCTCTTTGCAGTGGAAAACCAAACTGAGTTTGTAATTCCACTTGCATCTGTTGATGTCAACATTCACAGATCCAGGCACTCTCTTTATCTTGTTTACACAGCACTCAGCCCAGGGCCCACTTAGATGTTTACCAGGTAGCTTAGAGAGAAATGCATGTTCTTTTAATAAAACTGGGGCTGTGGAAGGGGAAATTTACAATATTTTGGGTATATGATCATAAGGATCTGAACACTAGAAAAAAGCCGAAATACATTGCATCATGATTTCTATTAAGTACTCTTTTCTAGGTGATATAAAATATGTCCTGTCTGCTGGAAGAGAAAATGCAACTAAAATTAATCCATGATGACAGTGTGTATGTATGCAAACAAGGCATGCTGACTTCTCTAGCTTGCTCTGTTCATAAATTGGTTTCATTTCTTAAATTTACAAATAATGATTATTGTGGCAAATTCAATAACAGAACTTTCTGCTCTAACCATGGTTTTCTCCTCAGTATCTTTTTAGAGCCCTTAAGTGGTTTTGATGTACAGGAAACTAAAAGCTGGCAGATTAAAAGTTATATAAATAATGAAGATGAGTTCCTAGGCAAATTACCCATTACTGTGGAGGTTTTGAGATATTTTCATTAAAACGAGTTAAAAGGCCATCTTTTTAGATGCTTGTGTATCTACAGATGATTGTAAACTCATTCTCTTTATTTCTTTCCAGCTCCCATAAGCCTCTTTTATTAGTTTCAAGGAATAAACCTCCAATCTGCTTCAATAAACTGTATTATTTTTTAACTACAAAACCATACACAGTTTCTTTACATGAGCAATCTTCTTTAATGGCAATGCAGTCATTGGGAAAACTGCATTAAAAGGTATATTTTATAGACTTTTCTTCTACCTTCTAGCCCTCTCTATTCAGAAAACCCTCACAATGTTATTAAGACCATTGCTTTTTCATAAGTGCCTGCCATATAATTAGCACTTAAAAATATTTGTTGATTCATTAAATAAATAAATGAATTTACTATCTTGACATCAAATTCTGGATCCAGTTTTAAAGTCACATAATCATAGGGCTGACACAGACCTCCCACTTAGATACACACTACTCTCTTTATGATTTACCTATCTTCTAAGCAGTCTAGTATCCCTTCTATTTGATGGTTGTCTATATATTTTTTCCTTGAATTTGAATAATCTTTATATATACTACCAAACTTGAAATCAGGCAATCCCATCTATAGATTGTTTAGGAAAATTAACAAGCAGACCATGATTTTGAAGTCTTAACCTAGATATGGCTTGCAATTATCTCTCGTACAAAGAATTTCTAATTCCCCTCCCTATTCACCCATATGTACTTAAATTGTAGATGGAGAGTATTATAAAATACTAATACAGCAGAAACAACCAAAAATTTATCCTTAAATTGACATGGAGAGTATTGTTTAAAAAATGAAAGTACGAGTAAATGTATGACTACATGACTGAATAGGTAGATAAAGATTCAAAATACTCCAGAGGTAAAGCAATTCCCATTTTCCTATCAATACAAGACACTTTGGAAGTGTGGGAAAGGAGAAGTTCAGGCTCAAAGGTCTTCTCAGCCTGTGTACTCAGGCCCAGGTTTCTGATTTGCTGTGTGAGGCAGAGCATGGTGGAAGCTCATGTTTCTGGCACCCAGATTTGGAAATCATGAATAGATTTTTTCCCATTCAAGATAAAATGTCTGGTTAGAGTTGAAATGGTACCATTACTTCCATACCCAGAAAAACTATTAGGTGATTGGACTCTTAGGTTGCAATCTTTTTTTTTTTAATTTTTACTTAACCCTGCATTCCTGGAGTAAACTTTTCTTTCTCCCTTTCTCTCTCTCTCTCTCTCTCTCTCTCTCTCTCTCTCTCTCTCTCTCTCTCTCTCTCTCTCCCTCTCTCTCTCTCTTTCTTTTTCTCCTTCCCCTCTCTCCCCTCCCCTCCCTCCCTTCCTTATTGTTAACCCTCACCTGAGGATATTTTTCCATTGATTTTTAGGGAAAATGGAAGACCGAGGGGAAAGACAGAGAGAAACATTGATGTGGACTGGGAAGGAACCTGCAATCAAGGCATGTGCCCTTGACTAGAATCGAACCTGAGATCCTCTGGTCCCCAGGCCAATGCTCTATCCACTGAGCAAAACTGGCTAAGGGCATAGCGTATTTGCATGGTGAGGAAGTCTTGTCCATTCTGTTTCTGATTGATATAAACTTGTAAAACCACCAGAAACATCTACTATTGTTAAGAAACAAATATGTTTTTGTTGTAGTGAATGGTTGGGATAGATAGGCAGGCAAAGGTGACATAAGAGTGTAGGGTGTGATAGTTAATTTTATGTGCCAACCTGACAGGCCACAGGGTATCCAGATATTTGGTCAAATATTACCTTGGTGTTTCTGAGAGGTTATTTTTGGAAAAGCTTAACATTTAAGTTGAGAGATTGAGTAAAACAGATTATTCTTAACATGGGAAGGCCTCATCCAATCAATTGAAGGCAAAAGGTGGATTCTCTCCTGAAGAAGAGGGAATTCCTCTTGCCTGACAGCCATTCAACCGGGACATCAGTATTTCAGATCGAAAACATTGGCTTTCCTTTTACCTCAAACCTGCTGGCCTATTGCCGGGAATGTAGACCATTAGCTCTCCTGAGTCTTCAGCTTGCCAACTCACCCTGCAGATCTTGGAATTTGTTAGCCTCTATTATCACATAAGCCAATTCCTTACAATAAATACCATTCTATCTATCTATCTATGTATCTATCTATGTATCTATCTATCTATCTATCATCTATCTATCTATCATAAATATTCTATCTATCTATCTATCTATCTATCTATCTATCTATCTATCTATCATAAATATTCTATCTATCTATCTATCTATCTATCTATCTATCTATCTATCTATCTATCATTTCTCTGAAGAATGCTGACTAATACAGCAGAAACAACCAAAAATTCTGATAATCTAAAAAGCATATAAATATATTCCTATACATATCCATCTTTGAAAAATCCATAAAGTAAAAAAATCTGTTCATCAGATTTTTTATTTACTTGATTTTTAGATTCACTTGTTGATAGTTATGTATTTGTTGTTCCTAATTTTTATCTTTGCCGTTTTCTTCTTCTTCCTCTTCTTAAAGAGCACTTTTCAGCATTACGTATTTGGTGGTGATGAACTCCTTTAAGCAAATTTTCAATTACCTTCTCGGTGATTGATCCCTGATCACACATTAGGAGTGTGGATAACTGGGTGTGCTAGCAGAGATGACACAGGCTGTTCTCAGCATGGGTGATGAGCCCTCACACATACTGAAAAGCAATCTGGTGGTATGTACTAAAAGCTTCAAAATGGTTGTGCCTTTCCTTTTAGGGATCTATTTTTAGGATATAATGTTTGAGCCTTTCCTTTAAGGAATATATTTTAGGGACATAATCAGAAATGCAGTCTTTCTTTCTAGTAGCACAAGACAATTGTCCAACAGCTGGGGAAAGGTTAGAGTACATCCATAAAATAGATTATAACATTACTTTTATAATAGATGTTTAATGGCACTGGAAAATAAAATGTAAAGCTATGTGAAAAGAAGTAGGATATATGAATATTTATATCTATAATCTCAACTTCCAAAGAGAAAGGTGCTGTACCAACATTTAAATAGTGGTTCTCTTTGGGTAGTAAGTGATTTTTATTTATTTATTATTTTTTTAAGTATATTTAAAATATTCTAAAATAAAAATATTTTTATCATATCTAGAAAAAAAGAACAATAAACATTATATAACTCTCAAGAGGGAAAGCATATTAAATAACCTCCTTAGACAACCAACCAAACTAGAGCAAGCCTACCAAAATTCAAAAAAGCACACTCCATCATCATAAATAATTTAAAAAGTAAGCAAGAGGACTTCCTTTATCCCATAGATGCAGACATGACATTATAAATATCCAGGGAAGGAAGTCAGCAAACCCTTTCCAAGGCACCTGCTCCAGGGAGTAGCTGGTTTTGTGGGAAGACCTAGGTTAGTGACTAGATTCTCTGGCAGCTTCTCCACCCACAGATGGCAGCCACATATGTCAATGTGGAGAGACAAAATGACCCAGGTGGAATACTACTCTCTCTCTCTTTACCCCCATATAAATATAATGTGCCTAAATTAACATTTGACTGGCTTTTTTCTTTTTTAACCAGGAACATACTAATTTCATTAAAAATTCATATACTTAATGCGAATCATATCCTTGCTACAAGACAAATCTATAAACAGGAGCTGTAATAATCAGCCTGTTTGGGATTTATATAACCAAATTGCCCGGCTCTCAACTGTATATTTAATTATGTGACCTTATGAGAATGGGTGAATATTTTCACTTCTGTTTCATAAATAAGGAAATCAAAAGCAAGGAATTTTGTGATTTTCTCAGCACCTTCAAGTCAGTGGAAGAACTTGATAACTGCATTTTTGACTCGAATTTCTGTGCTTTGCTACCACTTTTCTTATTAATACTAATTAAGTGCACATATGATGCAAGGTGCCGTTAGTCATTCTGGTTGGGGTGAAGTGAGGTGAGAAAGAAGAGTAGGGCAAGAGAAATAAAAAGTGAAAACCTTTCTCCCTCAAAGATAACTAAGTAGGTGATTTCTCCAGTGCTAACAAGCATACTCCCCCAAAACTCCCGAGTTTCCTAATAACGCTGAGTAGAATTGAATGCTTAAAGAAAAAGCACATATTCTTTTGATAAGACTCAAGTTTTGAAACAGGAAGAATTCTTAGTATTGAATGATTTGGCAAGACACTGTAATAGCTGCAAGATTTCCTGGTTAAATTCCACAATATATAGTTTCAGCAGCTCTTAGTGATGTTGATGAGTACTTTAGATTTTTTCTATCCACATTTTACTAATTTAGAGGTGAGCAGAACATACTTCTCAGCTCTGTTTATCTGATTCTTAGAATTTAATCACCTTCCTTAGTATTTCTAAAGTCTCAAGCTGTGGATGAAACTTCTCTTCATATGTGTGAGTCATCACACGTTTTTCTAGGCATCACAACTCCTCTACTTCCCATCCTGTGCAAGGATTTAATTTTTCCCCGTGGCACTTTAGAAATGTAGGCAATGAAGTTCTGTGAGCTGTCCTACTGAATTACAGGAAATTAGAATCTAGTATGAGGGAAATAACTTCTCATGTGCATTACAATAAAGAAAATGCAATATTTTCTCAGTTTTGCAGAGGCTAAAATAAGTAATGTTCCTATTTCTTACAAACAATAAGAAAAGCCATGCAGTGACCAGGTATTTTGGGAGTGGGGAAGTTGATTGTCCTCTCACTGAAAGGAAGTGAATAATTTTGTTTATATACTGGTCACTAAAGTTGTGGAAAATGTTAAACTACAAGTTCACAAAATCTTTTCCTAAGAAAACCTAACCTTAGAAAGATTGCCAGAGGTTTCTTTGTTTTTGGATAGTCTCTAATAACAACACATGCACAAATCCCTGTTGGTATCCAATTCTACAACAAATATAACCTTACACTAGCATTAATGATAGCAGATGACCCTCAACTTAAACACTATTTTTATTATTTCTTCTTTGACAACTCCAACTTAACTAACTTATATTTTCTCCATAAGGCACAGCACAGCCTTCTGGTGCTTAGGGACACTAAATAGCACTTCAGAACTATGTTTGAGGTCATTTCAAAGAGCAAAATTACCAACATCACCCACAAAAATAGATTGTGGAGAAGATACTGGTTTACATCATGAGAGTGAAGCAAGGAGGCCGAGCATGCCTTCGGCCTGTGCTGGAAATGTGTGTGTTGGGACGCTGAAATTTTTCACACTCTGTGCCTGTTTGCACATTACCATGAAAGTACCACAGGTATTGATTTTTGATTTACAAATAAATTTCAGCAAATAAATTTCAGCAAGTACTTGAATTCTTAGATATGAAACCCACAAATAATAAGGACCGAGCATAGAAATTCTCTCTGTTATCCAATAGCAGATCGTGCTTTATCTCCTTTTCTCTTAAACATTGATACAGCCTCAACGAAAGTAATCTCCCATGCTAAACAGTGAGACATATTTTTATGCTAGGTCACTGCAACTGTAATGCAGCTGTGTATTATTTATTGTGTGTGTGTGTGTGTGTGTGTGTGTTTTAAGTAAATGGGTGCTAAAAAATATTGAATGTTACTAAGGGTGGTGGAACTATAAGCTCACAAAATCTCCTCCAATTATTTGTTTTACAAAGGAAATAGAGAAAATGTGAACAAATACAGAAGTTAATTTTTATAATCCTGATAAAACTTCCATTATTGGACTATAGTACCCCTGGTTCAGAAAAGGTATGTTTGGAATTTGGTAGAAGAATGATGAGCAATTACTATAAGCACTCTAGAAAGGGAGAGATGCTGAGCTGAATATGTGAAAATATGAGGCCTCTGTTTCCTTAAAGCCCTTTTGTGCTGAACTGCATTTCAGGAGCTTTTCTAATCATTGCAGGTAAGATTAGAAGTTCAAACCTATTTTTTAAAAGGTGTTGTCATCTCTAAAATGTAGAGAAAAATCTTGACACCATCTATCCAACAAGGAGGAGTAATAAGTAGGGAAAAAAACCTAGGTGGGAAAATTCACACTTGTTAGAAACAGTTTTCTGAATCATACTTAGGTTTTCAAAACTTGAGCCAAGGCATGTGTTACATGTGATAACAGAGTCCCATGAAGTAGAACCTGAATAAGACAGGACTGAGTTGCATCTAGGTTTTGGACAACATTAAAGTAAGACTCTGGCATTGTCACGGTTTGCATTTGGGCCCTGATCCCAGGAAATTACATCTGCAGATTCAAACAACTGCAGATAGGAAATATTTATCTCTCTATATAAAATCCTAATATGCAAATAGACCAAATGGCAGAACAACTGAACAACCAGTCACTATGATGTGTGCTGACCACTAGGGGGCATGCATGGAACATGGCGGGCGTCAGCAGCAGGCAGCAGAGTGTGGAACATGGCAGGCGTTGGCTGTGGCAGGATGGTGGAGTAGGAGAGCAGGGGTGCCAGATCAAGGTGGGATGTTGGTCACTGTCATCAGGGTAAGCCTCTGGTGGTTACTGAAAATTCTTTGCTCCCATGCACTGCGGTCCTGCTGGGCGCTCGCACCTGCTGCTGGCGCCTGGCTGGTGTAAGCAGTGCCTGCCTGCCCCGATTGCCCCTCAGGGATTCTCCACCTCCTCCTGCTCCTGAGGGGCAATCCGGACCAGCAGCTGCCTCTTGCACTCACTGCTGGCAATGGCCCTACTCGCACCCGCTGCTGGTGCTGGCCCCACTCACAAGTGCAGCTGGCAATGAATCTTCCCCTCGCACCTGCTGCCGGTGCCCAGTGCCAGTCCAAATTGCTCAGCATCTTCAGCAGATGCAAGTGGAGTTGCTGGTCCTGATTGCCCCTGAGGGCTTCTCCACCTCCCCCTGCTCTGGAGAGGCGATTGGGGCAGCAGCTGCCACTTGCACCCACTGATGGTGCCAGTCCTGCTCACACCCACTACTGGCGCTGGTCCCAATTGCTCTGCGTGATCAGTGGGTGCAAGTGGGGCCAGTGCTGTCAGCATGTGGGAGAGGCGGTGATGGGAGCATGGCTGCCAGCAGACAGGGGACAATGCAGTGGAGAGGGCTGGGCAGGGGGCATGGAGGATGGGCCGAGACCCGCCCCTATGCCCATCACAGCGACACAGCCCACAGTTCAATTCCTTAGACGAATTCATGCACTGGGCCCTCAATATACATACATAAAAAGTTATGTTGTTGCCCTAGCTGGTTTGGCTCAGTGGATAGAGCATTGGCCCATGGACTGAAGTGTTCTGGGTTCGATTCCAGTCAAGGGCACATGCCAGGGTCAATCTCCAGTGGGGGGCATGCAGGAGGCAGCTGGTCAATGATTCTCTCTCATCACTGATGTTTCAATCTCTTTCTCCCTCTCCCTTCCTCTCTGAAATCAATAAAAATATATTTTTTAAAATTACGTTGTTGTAGACAATTACGATGTAGTTAGGCCTCTGATGGTTGCATCTGTACTGAACATGTACAGAATTTTTTTCTTGTCATTATTGTCTAAAAAACATAGTATAACAACTATTTCTATAGCATTTATATTTATAAGGCAGTGGTCTGCAAACTGCGGCTTGTGAGCCACATGTGGCTCTTTGGCCCCTTGAGTCTATTTTGAAGAAGTGGCATTAGAAGAAGTTTAAGTTTAAAAAATTTGGCTCTCAAGAGAAATTTCAATTGTTGTACTGTTTATAATTGGCTCTGTTGACTAATGAGTTTACCGACCAATGCTATAAGGTATTATAAGTAATCTAAAGATGATTTAAAGTACACAGGAAGACGTGCAAAGGTTATATGCAAATACTACTCCATTTTATATAACAGACTGAGCATTGTGTATTTTAACATCTTAGGGGGTTCTGGAATCAATCCCCCAAGAATACAGAGGGACAATTATACTAAAGGTTCTTGCATTAATGGCTCTGTCACTCACTTGGTATTATTTTCCCAGGATACTATGCTCCATGTGCACCTAGGTACACAACAATCATGAGGCCTGGAAAGTCTCCACTCTTTCCTGCACCATTACCCTCCCTACTCTAATTCCTGCATATGCTCAAATATCTGCTTTCACACTACGAATATTATGGTGATATGAAAGCAATGTGAATAGAAAAGGAATGTGGGGCTAGACTTCAAGAAACTGTGGTTCTAGTTCAGGTGTGGACTCCATGGCCCTGTAAAGATTACTTCACCTCTGTGAGACACAGTTTCTTCATCTACTAAAAAGCATTTATCCTTATAACATTTTTGCAAAAATGACCAAATGACACAATATATGTGGAAGCATTTTATAATCTAAAAGGAAGGGGTGATTGTGGGTGATTATTTTTTATTACACACAGCCTTTAACCTTCCTCTCCAATTCTTTCCTTACTCATTGTGAAGAAAACAACGTTTGATAACCTTCATATTTCTCAGAATACCAGGTCCTTGTCTTGCCTGTCACTTCCTTCCCTTTTTTTTTTTTTATTCACTGAGGTGATAGATATACAGTGGCCAGCAAGACAAAGATGATCCTTCCCCTTCCTCAGATAAGAGAAAATAAGACAGAAACCCACTGGTGTGCTAGAGCCAGCTTGTACCATCTCGTCAATTTCTTTCCCACTTCATGTCCAGTGAAGCAATATCGATGGCTTGATATTGGCAACAGCTGGAGGTATTTCACACTATGAAAACTACAAGTCACTCATCCCCACCTCCCCTTTTCCTCAGAGAACTGGTTGTTGAACATTTACCAGCACACCTTACGGTAGAGAGCAAAATGATTAAATGGCACAGGTGCTAGAATGGAGATAGAAAGGACTAGTCTGGGAGCCCTAGAGGAAGGCATTTACCCCGGATGTGGGGAGTGGGCAGAGGTATTCAGAGAAGGTGTCTTGGAGAAATGAGTTTAAGCTGAGACCTAAGTAATGATAGGAGCTAGCCAGGCTCGGGGGAGGGAGAAGAGTGTTCTTGAGAGAGGTAACATGTGCAAAGACTCAGGGTGTTAGAGCAGCTGAAGTTCCTTCAAGGCTGCAGTGCAAAGTGGGAGGAAGGAGAGAAGAAAGAAGCTGGAGATGTAAGAGTTTAACTTGAGCCTGGCAGCAATGAGTGGCTACCAGTGGGTTTTGAGCAGGCAGGGCCAGCGTTATAAGTGTGGGGTTCAGAGTTAGGTGGTGTTTGAATTCTGGTTCTGCCAGCTGGGGACCTCAGACAAGCTTCTTACTTCAGCTGAGTCTCATATGTAAAAAAAAAAAGGGATCATTGTAGTACTCAGACCTGCTGGGGTGGCTGTACAGCTGCAGGTCAAGTACTCAGAGCTGCTTGGTGGCAACTATCCACGGAGCAGATGCACAACTTCTATAAAAGAGGGGCTGTTTCTGCAGCCCCTTCCCACCTCACAACAGCATGACTCTGCTAGTTTTTCATACTCTGGGTGGTGGGGCATTAGCAGGTTGTGAATTTAGTAAGTCTCGAGTAGTACTAAAAAATAACAATTAAAAAAAGGAAATAAAAAAGAAACCGAATTAAAAGCCCCCAGCATCATAGTCCATTGTATGTTGCCAGGTAAGTTCTGTTTTGGGTTTGTACGTACAGGATGGCCATGTAAAATTTATTCCTAAAGGCTGCAGTTGAAAGTGTGACATCTCCTGCTTCAGCTTCAAGGGGAAACTTCCCGAGAGCTTTGGGGGCTGTAAGAATGGGGAGGGGACAAGCCTGGCCACCAGCATCGCTATCTCCTACTGCAGGGGGGGAAAATGTCTCAGGGATTTGTTCCCCAGGGTTTCCAAGGCTATTTGGCTTCTAATAAACAGTGATGCTCCTTGTTTAGCAGCCAGGGTAATGGATAGTCTATGAAAGTGACCGAAGGCCAAAGGCCAGGAAGGGAGAGTGTGTGACTGGGAGGGAAGGGGTACTAAGCTCAGCTCTGTCTATGAGTCAAACTCGGTAACTAAAACTGTCCAAGGCAAGTCGCTGCCCAGTCAGTGACTTGGTGCCGAGTAGTAATTGACATTTAGTTTGGTGAAACCCAGAAAGAGAATTCTATATGTGAATACATTTTAGAATAATTTATTTTCAACATTTGTCAAAACATATCCAATTTGCCCTTTGGAGTTGCAAAAACCATTTGGCATTTCTTTTTCCTTTGAAATTAAAAGAAAGAAAGAAAGAAAGAAAAAAAGAAAGAAAGAAAGAAAGAAAGAAAGAAAGAAAGAAAGAAAGAGAAAGAAAGGAAAGAAGGAAAGCAATGGCAGATGCCTGGTCAGTGTTTGGGAAGAAAAAAAACCAAGCACCACATCACGTGATGATTTAGTTTCCTTAAGTCTCCACAGGCTCATTCCCCAGGCATATGAAATTGGCACTAGATTATCTGCCGACATTTATTGACAAAAAAATTAATCTTCCTCAATGATGTTTTTAAAAGCCCATTCTTTACAGGAAGTTGTAGCAGAACATCAGGGCTCATTCTTTTTTCCTCCTTCCCCTCCTGACAAAAGTGGCTAAAAAAGAACCTTGTAAGCCCTTGACTCCACTGAGGAAGGTGAGGGACCAAAAGAATAAAAGAACATCCTCTCCCGTGTGCAGGTTATCACATGCTCAGGTCAGGCAGTCCTGAAATCACAGCCACTAGGAGACCACCTCTCATGTGGGTTTGGGAGGGTGTGTGTGTGTGTGTGTGTAGTGTGTGTGTGTGTATGTGTGCGCTGGGGAGTGAGGGAGGCAGCCAGTGTGAGAACAGATATACCCTAAACATGACAACTGTGTATGTAGTCAGAGAAGACATCCCTATCAATGACCTGCAGTTACCCACTGCTTGACTTTACTTCATTTTCCTTTCATTCTCACTCATCAAAATCCTTTTTAGTGGATGGAGAGAGCAATAAACACTTCCTCCATCAATAAGACAACAGGAACAGCCCACTTTCATTCCCCAAACACAACTGAGAGCCCCTCTCCCCTGACCCGGGGTGGGCACTGCAAGGCTCTGCCACTATCTTCAGTAGGACCGCCCCATTTCTCACATCTAGTAATAACTAAGCACCCACTATGTGCACCAGACTAGTGCTTGTGAGGAAACACACAAAGGAATAGAGAAAATGTTGCCCCTGATAACTTCCATGCTCCTTGAAGAAACAAAACGCTGAATAAAAGAATGCATGAGAGAATGAAGAGTTGAAAGCAGCCTAAAGTTATGCCTCTGGAGCTTTTCTGTTACCCGGAATTTGCCTCATGAGTTTTGGGCTAGTTCAATGGGGATTATTTCTTAAGTGTCCATGGATTTTATCCTGTCTGTGTCACCTGTGACACAGGCTAGCAGCCTGGACCTTGGTGACTGTTATGAAAAGACTCAGGCACACAAAGGGATAGAGAGATTAAGGGGAACTCAGAAAAGTGGATGGAGCCTCTGTGTGTCAGTGCTGATGTGATGGTGATATCTGAGTCTGGCCAGAGCAGGCGGAGGAAGGTGTCATGGTGAGGGCAGGCTTCTTGGATAGGCAGCGTTTGTCGAAGTGTTTTTGTGAGTGTGCGCCTTTGTTGGTTTGCAGACATGAAGTTCAGAAGGCATACAAGGGGGAGTGAGTAGAGAGGAGGGAGGACTTCCCCTACCATGAAGAAGAATCTTCCTTGGTAACCAGCAAAAGCTTATGATACCAGCATTAAACAGTTCTTTCTTTTGAATGAAATTCTAGCTTGATTAAAAGGAAATCCCAGTGGAGGAAACACCTTAAAAGACAACGTGTAGGAGGCAAACACAGTTATAAATTCATTCAAATCTAAATGTCAGCTCTTTCATGTACATATGTTAAAGAAAACAAGGCACCAAACAGCTAATAAATTATATGAAATCTTAATTTAATCCTCTCTGAATGTTTTAATTATCCTGACTTAATTATCCAAAGTGGACATGCAGATGTCCAAGAGACACAGGAAAAAATGCTCAAAGTCACTGATCATCAGGGAGATGCAAATTAAAATGACAATGAGGTATCACCTCACATCTGTCAGAATGGCTACCATCAACAAATCAACTAATGACAAGTGCTGGCGAGGATGTGAAGAAAAGGGAACCCTAGTACACCGCTGGTGGGAATGCATAATGTAGCCATTATGGAAAACAGTATGGAGTTTTCTCAAAAAATTAAATATGGAACTGCAATTTGACTCACTGATTCCACTTCTAGGAATATATCCTAAGAAACCTCAAATGCCAATCAGGAAGAATGTATGCAACCCTATGTTCATAGCAGCACAAATGACAATAACTAAGATCCGGAAACAGCCCAACTACCCATCAGCAAATTAGTGGGTAAAAAAATCTGTGGTATATTTATATCATGGAATACAATGTAGCAGTAAAAAAGAAAGATCTCTTACCCTTTGAGACAGCATGGAGGGACCTGGAGAGTATTATGCTAAGCAAAAAAGCCAGTAAGACAAAGACAAGTATCACATGATCTCAATAATATGTGGAATCTAGTGAACAAAATAAGCTGATGAACAAAACAGATCCAGAGACATATAAGCATGAAACAGACTTTCGAATCTCAAAGGGAAGGTAGGGAAGGGGGGATTTGTGGAAAGAGATCAATCAAAGAACTTATATGCTTACTAGAGGAGTGGGTCCCTCAGCCAGGCCTTCCAGGAGCCCTTAGGTTGGGAGGTGACCCGGTAATCCGGGAAAGGTGACGCCCCATCACATCTCTGCTGCTGTCAGCATAAGCCTTGGCCAGCCCTGGGTGGCTGGGGGTCTAAGGGAACTGGGTGCTGCCATCTTGTGGCTATGGGCCCTGCCATCTTTGAGGGTGGGCCAGTCAATTAGCATATTCCCTTCTTATTGGCTGTGGGCACTTCCATCATAAAGTCAATTAGCATATTCCCACTTTATTAGATAGGATCTAGAAAGGCCATGGACAGAGACAATAGCATGGTGAAGGCCTGAGGTAGGATATGGGGAAGGGCTAGTAGAGGTCAATGGGGGAAAAAAGGGGACATATGTAATACTTCCAAAAATAAAGATTAAAAAAATAACAAAAACAAAACAAAACAAAAACTGTATATAAATATTGAACCCCACTTGGCATATTGTTTTTCTATAGAGTTACAGGCTAATGATTGTTTTATGTGTATTAAATTTGTACTATAAGGTACATATTTCGAGATCATTTTGTTCACACAATGCTGTGTCTGAAATCTATCCATGTTCATGGATATGGATCTAGTTTACAGGATGGGGCAAAAGTAGGTTTCCAGTTGTGAGTACACAAAGCAGTTTATTCTTGTTTTCCATAAAAACAACTATAAACCTACTTTTGCCCCACCCTGTGTTCATTTTAGCTGCTACAAGTATTCCTCCACATCAAAAAGAATAAAATTACTAGGTATTTTATTCTTTTTTGATGTATTATTCATTCAATAAATATTTATGTATACCACCAATATTCTGGAACTGTACTGGTTGGTGCCTGGGAACACAGTAATGAAGAAGACAAAATATGAACATAGTGTAATTTATCTTCTCTTCATTAACAGACATTAGGTTTTGCCATAATAAAGAATGCTGTGGTGAATGTCCTTGTACAAAGCGTCTGCTACAAAGGCTTCTCTCGAATATGTCTAGGGAATACTTATAGGGGTAAAACTGCCTCTCCCTAGATCACATTTACAACTTTACCAGTATTGCCAACTTGCTTTCCAAGCTGGGAAAATTCTCCATTCCATTCATCTTGCCCCACATTTGAACAGTCTTACTTTATTTTTGCCATTCTAATGGGTGAGGAATGTTACCTCTGTTTTAGTAAGTATTTCTCCTAATAGTTTGTAAGGCTTAGTATCTCTTCCTATATTTACTGGTCTTTTAAATCTCCTTTGCCTACTGTCTCAAGATACACTTTGCTGCTCATTTTTGTAGACAGTTGTCTTTTTTATACTAATTTGTAAGGATTCTCCAACTATATAGATTGGAAACCAACATATTTGCTGCTTTATGTGTTGAAAATATATTTTTCCAATCCAGGGTCTTAACTTTATAGTGGATTTTGCATAAAAGAGTTTTACAGTCTTATTTCTTAATGTAATCTTTCCTTTTGTGAACTGTCCATTTTGTGTACTGACTAAGAAATAATCTGTCTCCTGCAGACACAAAAATATTCTCCTGTACTTCCTTCTGATAATTTTAAAGGTTTATTTTACACACTCAGGCCCTTAATCCATCTAAAATTATTCGTCTGTATGAGGTGAGGCATTAATCTATTTTTCTTTTTTCAAAATGAGAGCTAAATCATTTATTAAATAACCCTTCCTCTGCATATTTTTGGATATTGTTTCTGGGGTTTCTATGCTGTTACAATGCATACATCTGAAATTTTAGTCAGATTCTTCTTTAAAACCATTCTCTTCTGGTCCCTAAGTTTTCTTTCTCCTAAAATCCCACAACTTCTGTCTTCACTTCTACTGACCATACCTGTCTCTTTATTTACAGATGAAGAAACAGTGATCTTATACCAACCTTGGAAAAGGTATTATTTCATTGTGGTTTTGATTTATATTTCCCTGGTAGGATAGGGCCTAAATGGGCAGTCAGACATCCCACTCACAATCCAGGACTGCTGGCTCCCAACCGCTCACCTGCCTGCCTTCCTGATTGCCCCTAACTGCTTCTGCCTGCAGCCTGATCACCCCCTAACCACTTCCCTGCCAGCCTGATTGATGCCTAACTGCTTCCCTGCCAGCCTGATAGCCCCTAACTGCTCTCCCTTGCAGGCCTGGTCCCTCCCAACTGCCCTCCCCTGCTGGCCTGATCCCTCCTTACTGCCCTCCTCTGCTGGCCATCTTGTGTCCACATGGGGACAGCCATCTTTGACCACATGGGGACAGCCATCTTGTGTGTTGGAGTGATAGTCAATTTGCATATTACTCTTTTATTACATAGGATAGAGGCCTGGTGCATGGGTGGATGCCAGCTGGTTTGCCCTGAAGGGTGTCCTGGATCAGGGTGGGGGTTCACTTGGAACACGAGGTGGCCTGGGAGAAGGGCCTGTGGCAGTTAGCAGGCTGGCCATGCCCCCCAGTGACCCTCGTGAAGGCCCTAGTATTTGGGATATTTATCTTCTATAATTGAAACTTTGTAGCCTTGAGTGGAGGCCTGGGCCAGCCAGGATGTGCAGGAAGCTTGGCTTCCTCCATTGCCAGGGAAACCTAAGCCTCCTGTTCCCTCCGTGGCTGCAGCCATTTTGGTCAGATTAATTTGCATACTCATTCCTGATTGGCTGGTGGGCGTGGCTTGTGGGTATAGCAGAGGTATTTGCATATTACTCTTTTATTAGATTGGATGAAATGATCTCCTGATAAGTCCAGACACACAAGGCACCATATATAGTTATAACAATATTATTGACTTTATTTCTTATGCTATACTGTACATCCCTGTGGCTATTTTGTAACGACCAATTTGTACTTCTTAACCCCTTTAAATACTTAATTCATTTTTAGTTAATTTTTATGTCTAAGATAGTAATCTAGTTTCATTCTTTTACCTATGGTTAGATAGTTTTCTCAACATCATTTCCTTATTGTGATTTCTTGCCTCTTTTGTTGTAAATTAATTGGCCATATATGTATGGGTTTATTTCTGGGCTCTCTCTTCTGTTCCATTGATCTATGTGTCTGTTTTTTATGCCAATACCATACCATTTTGATTACTATAGCTTTGTAATATAGTTTGAAATCAGAGAGTGTGATACCTCCAGCTTTGTTCTTTTTTTTTCTCAAGACTGCTTTGGGTATTGGGGGTCTTTTGTGGTTTCATATGAATTTTAGGATTGGTTGTTCTATAAATGCTGTTCTATATTTTTACCTCCTTGGTTAAATTTATTCCTGGATATTTTATTCTTTTTGATGTAATTGTAAATGGCATTGTTTTCCTAATTTCTCATTTTTTAACTGAGTTTATTGGGGCAACATTAGCAAACAAAACCATTCAGTTTTCAAGTGTACAACTCAACAAAATATCATTTGCATAATGCATTGTGCACCCATCACCCAAAGTAAAGTTTCTTTCTGTCCCCATTTATACCCTCTTTGTCCTATTCCATCATCCTCCATCCCCCTTTCCTCTAGCTATCACCATACTGTTGTCTGTCTGATACACATATACATATACATATACATATACATATACACACACACATATTTTTGCTTAATTCCTTCACTTATATTTTACCTACTGCCCCTAAACCTCCTCCCTGACAGCTGACAGTCTGTTCTATGTATCTATGCTTCTCTTTCCATTTTGTTTGTTGAATTACTTTGTTCATTAGATTCCACATATAAGTGAGATTGTATAGTATTTGTCTTTCTCTGACTGGCTTATTTCACTTAGCATAATATTTTCCAGGTCCATTCATGGTGTTGCAAAAAGTAGGATTGCCTTCTTTTTTATGACCAAGTAATATTCCATTGTGTAAATGTACCACATCTTTTTTTATCCACTCATCTACTGATTGGCACTTGGGCTGTTTTCAGATATTGACTATTGTAAATAATGCTGCAGTGAACAGAAAGGTGCATATATTCTTTTGAATTAGTGTTTTAGGTTGAACTTCTCTTTTCTGATAGTTTGTTGTTAATATATAGAAATGCAACAGATTTTTGTATATGTAATTATAACCTGTAGCTTTACTGAGTTTATTATTTCTAACAGATTTTTTGGCAGAGTCTTTAGGGTTTTCTCTATATAAAATCATGTTTGCCATGAATAGTAATAATTTTACATCTTCCTTTTAATTTGGTTGCTTTTTATTTCTTTTTCTTGCCCAATTGTTTTTGTCTAGGACTTTCAATTCTCTCTCTCTCTCTCTTTTTCTCTCTCTCATCTATCTATCTATCATCTATCTATCAAAAAGCCTAAGCGATTGTTGCAAATGAACGAGAACCAAACAGGCTGCATGGGGTGACCAGGCCATAAAGGGGGTTAGTGAGGATCAACCAAATGACTGAGAAAGCAGGCCGGCAGGAGGGTTAGTGAGGGCCAACCAAATGACTGAACAGTAGACTGCATGGTTTTGGTATGCAGAGGGGGAAGTTAGGGGTGACCAAGCTGGTAGAGGGGGGGCAGCAGGGGGGGGCAATAAGGGGAAACCATCCAGCAGGGGGAGCAGTTGTGGGTGACCAGGCTGGCAGTGGGGGCAATTGGGAGTGACCAGGCCATTGGGGATGGGAGGGGGGCAGTTAGGGGTGAGATCAGGCAGTCAGGCAGGCAGGTGAGCAGTTAGGAGCCAGTGGTCCTGGATTGTGAGAGGGATGTCCAACTGCCATTTAGGCCTGACCCCTCTGTATTGGAGAGGTGCAGGCTGGGCTGAGGGGACACCCTCGCATGCACAGATTTCATGCACCAGGCCTCTAGTCTATATATATAAAAGCATAAATGACCAGCTGACCGTTCTACCATCTGACTGATAGCTATGACACGCATTGATCACCAGGGGACAGATGCTTAATGGTGACTTGGCAGCTGTGGTTCTTGGGTGATGCACCCAGAACCAGAGAGAAGGAAGCCCAATTCTGGGATGTATCACCTGAGAACTACCCTCTTGCAATCTAGAACCCCTTAGGGGATGTTGGCGAACCAGTTTCAGCCCAATACTGGCAGGCCTGGCTAAGGGACCCCGTTGGTGCATGAATCTGTGCACTGGGTCTCTAGTGATGAATAAAGTGGTAAGAGAGGAAGGACATCCTTGTTTTATTCTTGATCTTAGAGGAAAAACATTCAGCTTTTCACTGTTGAGTTTGATGAAAAACTTTCAATTTTTTCACTGTTGAATAAGCTGTGGATTTATCTGTGGCCTTTATTATGTTGAGATATGGTCCCTCTATACCCATACCTCTTATTAGTTTTTATTATAAGTGGATGCTGAATTTTGTCAAATGCTTTTTCTGCATCTATTTAGATGATCATATGATTTTTATCTTTCATTTTATTACTGTGGTATATCACTGTTTAATTTGTGAATGTTGATCTACTCTTGTATCCCTGGAGTAAATCCCACTTGATCATGGTGTATGGTTCTTTTAATGTGTGGTTGTATTTGGATTGCTAATATGTTGTTGAAGATTTTTGCATGTATGTTCATCAGAGATAATGGACTATAATTTTCTTTTCTTATGGTGCCATTGTTTGGTTTTGGTATGAGTAATACTGGCCTTGTATAATGAATTTGAAAGCATTCTCTCTTATTCAATTTTTAAGAAGAGTTTGAGAAGGATCCTTATTAATTCTCTTTTGGATGTTTGGTAGAATTCACCAGTGAAGCCATCTAGTCCTGGACTTCTATTTATTGGAAGATTTTTTAATAGTGGTTCAATCTCCTTACTAGCAATCAGTTTATTGAGATTTTCTATTTCTTCATCATTCTTCAGTCTTAGAAGGCTATATGTTCCTAGGAATATATTCATTTCTTGTAGGTTGTCCAATTTGCTAAGTTGTTAATAGGAAAAGCTAAGTGAGAGGCATATGGGAACTTTCTGTGCTACGTTTGCAATTTTTCTGTAATTATAAAACTGTTTTAAAAATAAAGTTTATTTAAAAGATAATCACACCTTATGTAAATATAGACGATAATTCCTGTGTGTTCTTAAAGCTGCAGTTATTAAACCACCATGAAAAACAACTCAGTAATTAACACATAGCTAGCCCTGCTTGGTATTCCAACCAGCATTACTTCCTGGACTAATTACCAATGAACCTTTGTCTCCTGGGTTATTGCTTGCTTATGGATCCACAGAGGGTACTAAGTTATACTCTAAAGCTCCTCTGAGAAAAGAGCAAGAACAAATGGGTATAAACTGCAGCAGGAGGGTCTTGAGCTGTGCTATGAAGTCAAACTATGTGATATTCCTTGTTAATCATATTTTAACAGATGAGTTGGCCATATATCGGTTTCAGCCCATCTTGGAGTAAATCAGGCAAGAAAATTGATTTCTATAGTTTCCAGAAGGTCTTAAAAGATTTTATATCTTGAGTAGAAAATTTCCATAGACTAAAAGGAGTAAATGGTATCAATCACATAGAACTTGCTCATTAAATTGTCTACAGTCTCCATCAACACATGATTTATTAATTTTGTTCCAAAGATTTGGGTTCAGGCAGCATAAATCATGAATAGAGATTAGTTTAACAGTCACAATACCCCATGGGACAATGTTTCAAGTGAAGAAAACTAAAAATTGTCACAATGTGAAAATAATGTGACAGTTGTATCAATATTTAGAAATTGAAATGATATTCAATACCTTTACAGAGGCAGAGTATAAATCTTATTTCTGCTTATTTTGTGCACATTCTAAAGCTTTTCTTTTTAAAATTTTTATTAATATTTTTCCCTTGTGAAAATCTTTTGAAAAGCAAATCTAAGATCATCCTTATCTGCCGCCAGCTATTAAGCAACACTAGACATTGACCTCCTGCTACTGCTTTGATGACTTAAATACTTTAGAAAAACAATATACTACCAGGCCCCCTAGCCATTTACAGCAATGATGTTCTGTCATTTTTTGAGCACTAAAAAAAGAACTGTCTGTCAATGGGCACATACCAGTTTTAATATTCAAAATTATATCACCTTGTTTCCATTGGTTTATCCCACCTGAGTTTTTAAACTTGATGAGATTCTAATGGTTTATGTACTCAAACATAAATGTGATTTAGAAAAATTACCAGACAATACATATTCTCATTAGAAGTTAAGTACTCACCAGAATGAATTAAAAGTGTCTGGGTTTAAGGAGAAATGGCTCCATTATTCAGGTAACTCAATTTTCTATTATTTAAATTATTATCATGTAGCTGATGGCATAGTTAGTACAGACAAATAAGATGTGTCAGAGGTAATTCCAGCTATGACTTCATACATCCTATGACATCTTTTGCTATAAACATTTATTCCAAGTGTCTAAATTCTGGGTGTGCTGAATGAAGAAAAGGAAGAAATACAGCAAGCAGAATGGAGCAAATCAAAGTCCTGTGCACTATATTTCCTCTTCATTTCACTAACAATATTTTGTTGGAAAGGTTTCAATACATTTTCTTTGTCAGAAATGAGGAATATTGATCTACATGCAGGGTTTGCATAGAGGTTATCAAAATAAAATTTTAGAGAATCATGAAAGGGCTAAATTCAGTATGTTAAATGTCTAATCAGAAATGCCAAGGTTCAGAATCAGACATCTGTCTTTTAGAAGCAAACACCATAAGGCTGACGAAAGAAGGTTCATGAAAAGGTAAAATAAAATAATACCAAAAGTTATGTTTACTATTTTAAAAACAATTTTTGGTAAGCAATATAATTTGTTCCTGTTTTGTCCTACATTGTTCCCTATTCATTGGATAACTACAGTTGAATTTATTTCATTAACTAGTATTGGGGAATGAACGAAACTTAATTAAAATTCAAATCATAATTCCATCATGATGTATTCTACCCTAGTATTCTCTGGATCTAATGAGAAATTATGCCTCATCAAACATATATAATTTGACTTGAAGTGGTAATAGTAGGAAGTCAAATTTATGGTTATAATAAAGTTGTCTATGCTGGATATTTTCATCTCAGAGTGCAATATGCATTGGGTAACCTAGGTCCCCAGGCAATCATTTAGTCATTCGAGCTCACTCTGGGTGGAGCTTGTTTATATCCTATAATCACACCCTGAACAGTCACTGCTAAATATAAACCCAAGGAAGAATATTAATGATTGTTTCCCAACTTCAGTGATACCACCACACAATAATATTGACAGGCTTGAAATTGACAACATTAAAGCTACCATGGTTACTTTTTCACAATGTAAGCAAGCAGGCATCTGAAAAACTTAACAGAAATAGCCATCACTTGGTCTTATAGAGCTAGGAAGGCAGCACCCTGGTGAAGAAACAAGGATGATGCTATGCCATGAACATAGGTAGTTTGTAATATGATAACTAACTCAGGGAAAGAAGTCCTAAATTGCCAATGTTTGAGAAACCTGTGTTCACAGGAGGTACACAGTGTACATCTGCTGATTGATTCTGAAATTCAATGACCTGGCTGAGTCCCTGTGGGCTAGTCATTTCTCTTCCATGGACCTTAACTTCTTTGTTTGGAAAATGAGGGCATTGGATGTTCCAGGGCAATTCCCTTCCAGTCTCAGGTTATATAACAATAATCATTTATGTCATATATATGATAACTACATACTTCCCTTTCTCTAAAAATCAATAAGCATGTCCTGGAGTGAGGATTATAATAAGATAACCCTTCCCCTCATCTGCTCTTCTATGCCTCATCCATTCTTGACCTGCAGTTGGAACTAATGTCATAAGAGCAAAGGGCACAGGACACATAAAGGCAAAGTTAACAAGATTTGCCTTTATGTGGTATTCAAATGGATGGTCACTTGTGGTCATTATGCTAGTTCAACCTGAGCTTCCCTGGTTGCTCTACTTGCCATATATATATATAATAACATTTCTTAATTAACTTATTTATTGGTATTATCCACTCACCTCCTGATCTCCAGATTTGGGATCTGGGGAAGATGGAAACAGTAACCAAATGGTTTTTAAATTGAAAGTCTGAGACTAGGGAATTTACCTTCCTTATGGTTCATGTCTTTGGAAAATAAAACTTAAAAAATTATTTTCTGCCGAAACCGGTTTGGCTCAGTGGATAGAGCATCAGCTTGCGGACTGAAGGGTCCCGGGTTTGATTCTGGTTGAGGGCATGTGTATTGGTTGTGGGCACATCCCCAGTAGGGGGTGTGCAGGAGGTGGCTGATCGATGTCTCTCTCTCATCGATGTTTCTAGCTTTCTATTCCTCTCCCTTCCTCTCTGTGAAAAAAATCAATAAAATATATTTTAAAAAATGATTTTCTGCAATTTTAAGATTGAGTCCAGTGAGTTTTTTCTTATTGTCCGATTATGATTGAGGCTGGGGGGCTGAGGACCACATAGCAGGTGCATCTTAATCCCTCAGCCCATGGGTTTGTTTGTCAGTTTCTTGAGCATTTGGGAGCTTCAGGGTGAGTTATAGAAGGAAGCAGGATGTTTTAGCATGAGATTAGTTGAAACATCTGAAGCTTTTGAGCAGGTGAGCTAGATTGAAACCTGTTGAGAGAAGAGTCATAACTTCTAGCTAGCCCCAAGCAGGAGTGAAGGGAGGGAAGTGAATGACCTTGAGGAGGATGGGCTTATTGGAAGCTAATGAAATTGAAGTCTCCCTGACTTTCAAGCAGAGAGAGAACATGCTCCTGGTCAAAGCAAGGAGGAGAGGGAATTTACATTCTAGAACACATCCCTATTTTCCTTCTGATGACTTCTGGCTTCAATTACATTGGGACACATCTTTCTTAAAGCTTCCATTTATTGAGCAATATAGACCAGGAGCATTGCCAAAAGTTTTACATACATGAGATCATTGTGTTCAGAACAATCATATGAGCTATGTATAATTATGCCTCCTCCCCCCTCCCCCCAAGATTATACATGAGGAAACCAATGCTTTATTTGTTAAAGAATGGGCCCATGGAGAGAAGCCAAGATTCTTTTGCTGGTCTGACAACCTCTTTATCACTAAACTGCACTTCTTCTTTCATGAACAGAGACACTGACTTCCACACAAAGTTTACATTCCAAAGGTTAAACCTCAAA
Source organism: Lasiurus borealis (assembly GCA_004026805.1). Lineage (NCBI taxonomy): Eukaryota > Metazoa > Chordata > Mammalia > Chiroptera > Vespertilionidae > Lasiurus > Lasiurus borealis. Next base: position 53,034 of record PVJN01004817.1, read on the forward strand.
AATTGCCAAGACATTGAATGGTCTAGGATTCAATAATAATCACTGCCTACTTATTAGAAAGGAACATAAATAAATGCTCTTCTAGGAATAGTTTTTAGCTATCGGTGTAGGAAAGAACTATTTTGTGCTTAAAATTTTAGTTTTAATAACAGTATATTAACTATATAATTGATGAACAATATATTAAAAATAATTAATATTAATTCTAGTTGAAGCCTAAAATGGTTTTAACTGTATCAGGAAAGGTTTGCATAAATACAAGGTGAAGCTCCTTAAGCAGTAGATAAAACAAAGAGCTAGTGAGAGATGAAACCATTGAGAGAGAGGGAGCATTTCTTATTTATTAATTTGTGAGTCGAGGTTTTGGGCTTAACTGGCATTCTCATGTGTTGCTAGTGGGAGTATAAGATGGTGAAACTACTTGGTAAAAGGGTTTGGCAGTTCCTTATACAGTTAAATATATATTTAACATATGGCCCAACATTGGATATTTACCCAAGACTGTGGTTGGCAAACTGCGGCTCAAGAGCCACATGCGGCTCTTTGGCTCCTTGAGTGTGACTCTTCCCCAAAACACCCCGGCCTGGGCGAGTCTATTTTGAAGAAGTGGCGTTAGAAGTTTAAGTTTAAAAAATTTGGCTCTCAAAAGTAATTTCAATCGTTGTACTGTTGCTATTTGTCTCTGTTGACTAATGAGTTTGCTGACCACTGATCCAAGAGAAATGAAAACATATGTCTATAAAAAGACTTGTGCATTTTTATTCATAACTAGTAGCCCTGTGCATGAATCCATACGCCAGGTCGCTGCTGCCCTCCTATAGCTCCCCCCTGCCACCCTCTTCCTAGCTTGCTGCCCTGCCCCCTCCTGTAGATCTCCGCCGCCCACTTGTAGTTCACTGCCCCACCCTCCTGCAGATCCATGATCTGGTTGTTAGAGGGTCAGTTGTTACACCTCATTGCATAACAGATAATTAGCATATTCCTCTTTTATTATATAGGATAGCCCCAAACAGAAAGCAACAGGTGAATAGATAAATAATTTTTGATATATTCATATAATGAATACTAATCAGCAATAAAATGGAATAAATTACTAATAACAAGCAGCAACATGGACACTGGACCCAAGAATATACTTGTACAGACAGTGAGTCTGTTCATATGAAATTCTAAAGGCAACACTAATCAATAGTGACAGGAATCACATAAGTGGTTTCTTGGAACAAGACAGGTGTTGTGGTGTGGGGACTGACTGCAAAGGGGTATGAATTCTGGGGAGGTAGAAACATACTTTATATTGATTGGGATGGTAGTCACACACGTGTGTGTATACATTTGTCAAAAACATTTAACTAATATGCTTTAAATATTATACGTAAATATCACTTCAAAAAAGTTGACTTAATTAAAAAGACAATTGGCTTAGAAGAGATTATGCATTTAAAAAAACAAAAATTCCTCCATCTGTTTCCCTGTCCCCCAAAATGTTTTCTTTATCTAATGCTTGTTTCAGGAAGTTTATATCCTGTTATTTTTCCTTAGTTGCAAAGTAGATTTTTGTTTATAAAACCTAAGTGGAAAAAAATTAGAAGATTTTAAAATAAAGCTATTAAAAGTTTTTTAATTATCTTAACTGGAAAAACAGATTTTCTTGATATTGAGGTTTTACCACTTGGACCATTTTTTTGTTGTTAATCTTCATTGGGAATGTTTTTCCATTGATTTTTTTAAAAATAGAGGACAGAAGGGAGAGAGGGAGGGGGAGAATGAAAGAACATGAGAAACACATCAATTGGTTGGATCCTGCATGTACCCTGACCAGGGTTGGGGATCAAACTTACAACCCAAGTACAACATGCCCTGGACAGGGAATCCAACAATCCTTCGGTCCGAAGACTGATGTTCTAACCACTGAGAACACTGGCCAGAGCTCAGACAATTCTTAAAATGATATTTTTAAAATGAGTATTTACCTCTACATGCTTTAAATAACAGTTATTGAACACAATTCAGCCCTCCCTGAATGCCTCCAGATCTTTATTATTAATCTCAAAAGTTAATCTATTTTGTAATATAATGATGATTTCAGTTTCTTATGGCACATAGGACTGTTAGCTTCTATGTTAAGTGACCTCAGAATACTGAGCTTTTCAAAAAAGATTTTTTTACATTGATTTTTAGAGAGACAGGAAAGTGAGGGAGAGAGAAACATCAATGTGAGGGCAAAATATCGATCAGCTGCCTCTTGCACACCCTCATACTGAGGATGTAGCCCACAAACTCTGGCACATGCCCTGATTGGGAATCGAAACTGCAATTTCATGGTGTGCAGGACAATGCCGAAACAACTAAGCTATACCAGCCAGGGTGGAGCTTTTTAAGTGTTCATATTTGCATTTTATTACTTTCTGTTTTTCTTGTTGGGCTATAAGCAAATTTTACCTCTCTTGTCTAACCTTCTAACAGAGTTAAATTAAGAGAGCATTGGTCTCCAACTATAGAGTGCAAGCCAGTAATTGATTGGTTTCAAAAGAATCACCTGGAAACTTATCAAGATAACAGATGCCTAGGTCCCATTCTTGGTGATTCTCATATCTAATCCAGTATGCATCAAAGTGATGTTTTTATTATGGAAATATATTTTTATGTTTGAAGACATACAAAAGTAGAAAAAAATATTATAAGGAACTACCAAATACACATCATCCGTTTCAACAATTATCATCATGTCGTCAATCTTCGTCATGTATCTGCCCCTCTCCACTTTTCACACTAGAAGTAGGATAGGCCAACTACAGCCCTGCAAGCCAAATCCAACTTGTTGCCTTTAAAAAAAAATCAGTTGTAATTGCATACCATAAAATAACCTTCTTAAGTATACAATTCAGTAGTTTTTGTATTTCAAAGTCATGCAACAATCACCACAATTTAATTCCAGAGCATTATTATCACCTAAGAGAAAACCAACAACCATTCACAGTCACTCATTCTCCAATTCTTCCAGCCCCTTACAACCATTAATCTACTTTCTAACTCTATAGCTTTGCCTATTCTAGAGATTTATATAAATTGAATCTTACAATGTGTGTGTGTGTGTGTGTGTGTGTGTGTGTGTTTTGTATGTGTTTGGCTTCTTTCACTTAGCTTAATGTTTTCAAGGTTCCTCCAAGTCGTAGTGTTCATCAATAGTTTATTCCTCTCTTCGAGTGAATAATATCCGATTGCACAAATATGCCACATTTTATTTGTCCATTCATCAGTTGATGAGCATTTGGGTTCCCACATTTTGGCTATCATGAACAGGCTCTTCTGAACATTTCTCTGTAAGTTTTTATGTCTTCAATTCTATTGGGTATAAACATAGTAGTGGAATTGCTGGGTCATATAATAATTCTATCTTTAACTTTTTGAGAAACTACTAGACTTCCAAAGTGGCTGCAGCATTTTACATTCCCATATGCCGTGTAAGGGTTCCAATTTCTCCAAATCCTACACATTGTTGTCCATATCCTAGTGTAAAGTGGCATGGGTATTTCCATAATGGTGAATGATGTTGAGTATATTTTTGTGTGCTATTGGCCATTTGTTTATCTTCTTTGAAGAAACATCTATTCAAATATTTTGGCCATTTCAAAATTGGGTTATTTTTTTTTCTTACAATAGAGTTGTAAAGAGTTTTTAAAAATATATATAGATTCTGAATGCTAAATTTTTAAGATATATTATTTATAAATATTGGGTGTTTCAAAAGTATACACATTTTGAATAATTTTTAATTTTCAATGTGAAAAGAAAGAAACATCAATTGAAGTATTAGAAAAGAAGCACACACGCATTTTTTTGGGATACCCTATATTTTCTATTCTGCAAGCTGTCTTTTCATTATCTTGGCAATACACTTTGAAGTACAAAACATTTCAATTTTAATTATCTATTTTCTGTTTTGGTCGCCTGTGTTTTAGGTGCCATATCTGAGAAACCATTGCCTAATTCAAGATCATGAAGATTTACACATACGTTTTCTTCTAAGAGTTTTATAATTTCAACTCTTATGCTTAGGTTTTGCAAATCTGAATTTTTAAAAAGCTTATCATGCAATTCTGAGCCAGAACTAGTTTTGCAAAGTAAAAGTGAATAGATTTTTGTCTCCTCCAAGAATTTTTTTTAAAAAGGAGCTTTGGTGCACAGTTTTCTCAATGTATATGTTCAATATTGGCAGGGTTTTTTTTTTTGTCCAGTTTTTGTATTTTCTCTGTAGTGCAAATGGCTGAGTTGTTCAGAGAGCTGATTCAGGAAAAATGTGTAATACTTTTTTGGTATGTGATACAAATAACCTAAAACAGTTCAATCACATTTAGGAGGAGTTCCTTACAGTTTCAAGTTTAAAAACAAAACTGTCATTTCAAGTTAATTTCAATGTATGGTAACCCATAATTTTGATCCAGGTATTAGGAAATGTTGTGGAGGAAAAAAAAAAAGCAAAAATCAGCAGCTGAGATTTCAAACCCAAATAGGATATAGCATGATGGCCAAACTTCTTTCATTTGCAGAGACAAAGACATCCAGGCACCACCAGGACTATAATTGTTAGTTAAGAGTTTGTTCCAGAGACCCTGAGGCCAAGTGGTTCTCAAAGTTGAGTGACATCAGAATCCCTAGAAGAGGTAGTAAAAAACTGGATTTCTGGGTTCCACCCTCAGAAATGCTGCTACAGTAGGCTGGGGTAGGGCCATAAATGTGCCTTTCTCAAATGCTATCAGATTATGCTGACGGTGCTGGCCCTAGGACTGCACTTTGAGGATAAAGGGGCTGCCCATCCTGCTCTATTGCTTACTGAACATCGATTGAACAAACATTAAGCCAGGAGACTCAGCCGGTGTTCCTCCTTGGTCATAAACATGCTAATAGTATACTAAGGATGTCACAAGGCCATAAATACAGATTGAAAATTTGGTTGAAATTCTTAGTCATTATAGAGTCTTATATTAGGTTCCAGGAGTATGGTCAATTGTCCAAACACTATTTGGTCACTTAGGAAAGTATCTTTATTTTATTTTATTATTTTTAAAAATATATTTTTATTTCAGAGAGGAAGGGAAAGGGTAAGAGAGATAGAAACATCAGTGATGAGAGAGAATCATGGATTGGCTGTCTCCTGCATGCCTCACACTGAGTATCAGGCATGTGCCCTGACCAGGAATTGAACCGGGGCTCCTCATTCATAGGTTGACCCTCAACCATTGAGCCATGCTGGCCAGAAGGAAAGTACTTTGATTTTCATAAAATTAGCAGGGATTATATAAATTCCTTTGTTTTTCTGGTATTTTTTTTTGTATTTGGTGCATAGGGACATCCACTGTGTTAGGAATGCTATTTAGGAACATCACTGTGTTTGTGATAATAAATTTGATCTGTAGCCAATTGGTACTCATGAGAGATGTGATTGTGACTTTGACAGATTGAACCAAAATTAATTTCTGATGAACTGCAAAATAATTTTATCAGACCCAAGATGTTTGCCAGCTGAGTTGGGCAAAAGAGTGGCATTCCAAATGTCCTGAGCAATCCACATTTATTCTGTCACCTCTACTTCCAGTTTTCTCAAATGTCAGCTAAAAACTTCATTTTCCTACTTCCTATTATTTCCAGGATCACAAACTTAACACCTGAGAACCAAAAGTTAAGCTGTGTTCCTGCCTCAGCAGCAGAAAGGAGTTTACAGTTCTGCTGATGGCACAGAGACAGAAAGGGACATCGGCTTGCTTGGCTGTTCACTAGAGAACAAAAGTAGAAAATGTTTCTGTTGGTACATTGAGGAGATTCAGGAAGACAAAGAGAAATCTGATAGGCTAGCCACAAGAAGACATTGTGCATTTAGGTTCTTATAGCTAATTATTAGAGGCCCAGTGCATGAAAATTCATGCATTGGAGGGGGGGGTCCTTCAGCCCATCCTGCCCCCTCTCACAGTCCGGAAGCTCTCAGGAGTGGAAGGTGACCCAGCGATCAGGGGAAGGCAAAGCCCCATCACACCTCTGTTGCTGCCACTGCCAGCAGTTCAAGCCTTAGTTGGCCCTGGTTACCTGAGCCTCGGGCAACCCCGGACAGCTTGGCAGCCACCATCTGCCATCCGCCACCCAAGGCTTGCCTATGCCTCAGTCCAGCCCTGAACAGCTGGGAGGCTAAGGGAACTGCGGGACTCTGGAGGAAGGTGCATGGAGCAGCAGGGCCCGCCTAGGGGCAGGCATGGCCTTGCCATGTGCTGGCCACCCCAACAGGGCTGATGCGATTGGGTGCCGCCATCTTTGAGGGCATGGTAGTGAATTAGCATATCCCCTCCTTATTGACTGTGGGTGTCATCTTTGAGGGTAAAGCAGTCAATTAGCATATTTCCTCCTTACTGGCTGTGGGCACTGCCATCTTTTGCGATGGCGTAAGGGTCAATTAGCATATTATCTCTTTATTAGATAGGATTTTTTGAGAGAAGTGGAACATTTGCTTTGAAAATAAGAAACAGAAGCTCTATGCTAACCTTGTCTGTGACATCCCTGCAATAGGCCCCACTCTGTTCTACCTTAACTTGCAGACCCTTGAACTCTCTGACTCCCAGACCACACACAGGAGGGATTTGTCCCTAACAGCTCTTACCATGCTCCAAGGAGGAAAGAAACATTTTGTTTTTAAAGTAGATGGCAACCCAATTCAAAGGAAAGCCAGTTACCTTAGTATTCATGTGTCCACGAGAGGAAAGGTTGCACATAGCATTTTAGTTCCTGGGAGTGGTATTAGTCACTAGGCTTCTAAGAGATTTGACTGTTATTCCTCTTCTACTTCTCTAAATTACAATGGCAATTACTGCATTTGCACAGAAATCACCCTAACTGGCTGGCTACTTCATTAAATTATCACATGGTTCCTATTTTTTCAGTACAAAATAGTTGATGTCAGTGAATTGGCAACTTAGAAACTTAGGAGGTAAATTAGAGCAATTACTAATAAATTATACATGTGGTAACTAACAATTTGTCTATCACCTAGAAATATGAGGAAAAACGCCAGCCTCCCTGGCCAAGCAATTCTGAGCAGATCTTTTCATTTTCCCTTTCTAAGACCAAAAGCTTTCATTATCCACACCAGTTCCATCGTTACTGCTGCTGCTTTTCCAGAGTCCAGCATTTATAATACAAAGTTACAAAGACAATGGGTAGGATTTTCACTCCACTTGTAACAGAGGGCCTGACAATATAAAATTAAAAAAAAAAAGCCCACCCCACAAAATCAAGATGTGAGTTTCATGCCAGTTTTCCCCAAATAAGGTCATAGAGGAAATAATGGCAAAAAATAGGGGCAAAGTATGTCCTCATTCATAATCACTATCCATCGTATCACTACTGTGCATCGTTTCTGGGCGAGGCATTTGATGAAATTAAAGGAAGTTCTGTGTTATAAATCATCAGTAGTTCTGGGGGCGGTGAGATTAAGTCAATTAACAGATAGGATCTTTCTCTTCTTTACTGCTTGTCTCACTGAGCCCTGTCATTCAACAGGACAGGCATTGACGTCATTCTGAAATTGAAGGCCAGATTCCTCCATCAACATATTCCTCCCACCTGGTGCAGCCCTACCACCATCCACTCACATGCCTAGCAGGTTTCATCTTCTATGGCTGCTGTCACAAGGCAAGTGGAAGGAGAGAGTGACTTTTACAGCTACATGCTCAAATTTACTGTCATCGGTCTCTTGTCCAAATGAGAAAGATCTTGAGGAAAGGATGTAACAAACAGCACTGAAAAACCCCTGTAAACTCAAGAGGATTTACATACCAATTCCAAATATCTTCTGGCAATGGGGAAAATTTGTTTTCTGCATAATTTATATACCGCATTTCCCCTCATACGCAGCACAAATTATATACCAATTTCTTCATATCACTTCATATCACATCAGTTTTAAAATATTTTCTCTCTTGCTACATGGAATATAAATGATACCTTTGAAATCTCATATTTGCATATTTTACCTGTGCTTATAATTTCAGTAATTTTTATACTGAAATGCACAGGATTTTTTTTTATGTAGTTATTTTTGCTATATATTTGGTTGGTTTCAAGATCTAATTCCATGTCTCCATGTCCCCTGTAGAATCACATGGCAAATATCTCCCTGGGGAAGTCCTGATGTTAGGGAGAAGAAAGAGCAATCACACTCATTGTTTTCTACTAGTGAAATGCGTAGAGTTTAAAACAAAACCAACCTCCCCGGGAATTCCAACACCTTTCTAAATAACTATAGGTGCTACTTCACAACCTGACCTGCATATTTCCTCCAGGCTGCCGTGGGAGTTGTGATTGCCCTGTGTCCAGATGTTTGTGTGCTAGGTCACAGTAACTGAGTAAACAAATTCTGCACCAGTATGTCTTCCGTGGGTACCTCAAAGTGCAACCCCATGAAATCCCACCTGTTTGGTGCTCCTGCCAGGTGCAGTAAACCAGAGGAAGTAAGGCTTCCAACTACTGGGGGATGCACTTGCAAACCTGCCTGAGGTCACGTCTTCCTAATTCGTGTAGGTCTCAGCCTCTCAACTAGTTAGAGGCTAAAGCAGACATCTCAGGAGTACAGAAGGTGGCAGAGAGGGTTTGGGGGAACAGTCCTCAACTCTGTTGTCCCTTTTGCCTAAAATGCATTGTAATGATTCCACCCAGGTCAGTAGTGCTAGGAAAAAAAAAATGTTTGAGTGTGGGCTACTGCTTCTGTTGCAGTTACAAAGGAGTAAGTTGTCTCTAGTAGTCAGAACACATGATATACATCTTTGTAGTTCAGGTAGTATACAAAAATTGCCTAAGGTGATGGCAGAAAAGAACATTATTTAAAAAACTTATTAGATTGGAGTCTGAGGATGTCTTAGAGGAATAATATACACCTCATATCCATAATATTAAGCAGAAACTATTTTTCAACGTGGGGCCCAGAATGAAGAGAAGATGAATGGGAAACCCTTCTTCTTCCAACAGGGCTGATTGCTGGGAATTATGGCCCCACTTTCCTTTGCAAAGCTACACCCAATTGAGAGAAAAAACCCTGGAGACCACCACCTACCACCTACTTCAGAATTCTGTTCATTTGGCCCAAACAGACCCTGCTTTCCTCCCCATTTTGGCATTGTTGTTCTCCAGATAATCATAAACAGAGGGAACAATAAGCAACCTTTTTATAATACCCTTGCCCTTGTATTTTGTTCAAACCTCTGTTACCAAGGGAATGATTAAGAATCTTACATGGGGGTTTCAGATAAAAATCATTACACTGATCAAAGGTGGTGTCTTTTCTTTTTAAATATATTTTATTGATTTTTTACAGAGAGGAAGGGAGAGAAACAGAAAGTCAGAAACATCAATGAGAGAGACATCGATCAGCCGCCTCCTGCATGCTCCACAGTGGAGATGTGCCCGCAAGCAAGGTACATGCCCCCAACTGGAATTGAACCTGGTACCTTTCAGTCCACAAGCCGACGCTCTATCCACTGAGCCAAACCGGTCTCGGCAAAGGTGGTGTCTTTTTAACAGTGCTTATCTTACGAACTCATTTAAAAACAGCTATCAGAGAATCCTAACCAAGATTTAAGATTACCACATTAAATTGATGGAAACTGTGGCCATTGAGGAAATAAGAAAATGGGTCTCTTAGGATAACCTATGCCCCATTTATTAACTTTTCACATATTCAGTCACATCTGAGCATTACTTTATTCTAATAAGTTAATTTTTGCCTGTCTCCGTGAGAAGCTATTTAAGTTACACATGACAGCTGAAGTCATCTGGCTAACATTCATTCTTAAATCTATTCTAAATTCCAACACTGAAAGTTTACTATTACTTTTTTGTGTTTCCCTATATGTGAGTTCAAATTATGTTTTCATTTGTATAATATTCTAATAAAATTGTACTGGAATAATACCAGAACCTAAGCTGGGGTCATATTTCCTCATCAGTTACATTCCCTAATGCAGTAAGCCAGATACCTCGGGAAGCTCTTATTACCGACCTGGAAGGATGCAGAACATGGGGATAAGAAACCATTCTCCCAGGTATAGCAGCAAAAGCAGTCTACCGATGTGAATAGTGGATCTAGGTCTAAGTGAGTAAAATTAAAACCCAGAACATCTATTCTGGCTAGGCTCTTGATGATTCAAAACTCAAACCTTCCTGGATGCACCAAAGGAATTTAATTGATCAAACTTCTCTAAATGGAAAATGAACCTCCTTTCCCCCCTGAGCCATACTATCTTCCCAATAGGCCTGTCCCAATAGTTTCTTTTACTTCTTTGGAACTGCCTGCTGTTCTTACATCCCTCTCTTTTGTGGCTTTCAAGGATGATATGCAAAAAAACTTCCTTCCATCAGGTTTCCACTGTCTTCTTTTTTCTTTTTGTCTTCCCCTTGGATAACTTTCCCTTACTGTCTTTTACTTTGCCATCCAGTGAATGACAAAGGAAGATATTTCTCCCCTCATGGGCTGGTTTTTATTCTCCCCACTCTTTCCCTCTCCCATCTCCCTCCTGGCTCATGATATATTCTCAGTAAATTTCAACAGTACATGTCTGGATATCCATATCACAGTGTGGGGGTACCTTGTGGGTAAAGTTATCCACAGCTTAGTGGGGCTTGTGGACAAAATCTATGTGACTCAATCATTTCTGTTTTATATTACGTCAGCCCTGACCCTTAGGAGTCCCTCTCTTTCTTGCTCATTTGCCCTGATGTCAAATGCAGGTCCAAGTCCAGTTCTCTCTTATAGTGCCTCCGCTGCTTGGTGTCCAGTTCTACTCCTACTGCTTTGGGTCAGAGTTTCCTTGCAGAACCACCTGCCCCTCTGCCATGGGACTCAGCCCCTTGGTGATTTATGCAAAGCTGACTCTCTTTTCTCTCTGTCTAGACCTCGTCACATACTTGACCTGCTCTCTGCTAGCTCCACACCTGTGTTGGCTGACCACGTTGGGAGTCCATTCTTTGGCATCTTCCATTTGCATAGGTGGCCCCTAGCCCCTGGCTCCCTTTTGAGATCTGTGTCCACAGCCCTGGGGAGCCTGGGGAGCATATTCATTTGTCCCTCTGTCTGCTCATGAAGCAGGCAGCCCACACGTCCTACCTGGGAATGTCCCTTCAGGAGTGTTTTCCTGACCTGGCTTACAGACACTGGCCTGGATCTACTTCCAGTCTCATTCTCCAAGGTCATTCTCAGAAGTTTTTAGGAGAAAGGAAGCTCTGTGTGTTTAAGTGACGCTGCCTGCTCTGAACGCCCTGCTATCTATCTGGCCACATTAGGAGACAAGCGGTTGGTTTATCAGTCTTGGCCAGGCTGCTCACCGCCTGGTATAATCAGGACATGTATGCCTAAAGACAGGCCTTTGCTCTTGGGCAACATGTTTTAGGAAACAAACAAACAAAAAAACCCACAGGGGGCAGGTAAAGGGATGTTATGGGGCTCACATGAGGTCACACTGCTGAGGACACTGTCTCACTGTACAATGTCTTGTCTGTGACATGGCTTTGTTTTCAGTCATAGTCCCATACTGGATCAGTTTACCCTCTTTGCACTGGCTGCTGGAAAGCTTAGTGCCAAACCTGAGGGTTGCCTCGGGCATAGGATGAATCTGCATGGATTTTTATAACCTTACTCACCAGTCCATTTTATGTTTTCATCTCTAATTTCCACGTTCCTTTCCTATCTACTTCTAATTTACATTTCCTTGCCTGCCACCTTAAACTCTTCCCAAATCAAGGTGGGTCATAAATAAACAAACATATAAGATAAGGTAATTTTATGAAAAACTGAAACAGAATCTCTTTTATACAGTTGGTTAAAAGATAAATTTCTGGACAGCAATATCTACTGAATGTTATAATGCACATATTTATGACAGAAATATCAATTCGAGGAATTTATCCTACAGACATAGTCACACAAGTGTGCAATAGCTTGATTGCAGCATTGTTTGTAATAGAACAGAAAGCAAATGTCCAGGAATGGCTAAATACATCATGTTGCATGTATACAATGGCACACATCACAGCTGTTCAAAATAGAGATGAATTTACATGTTCTAACACCAAGGATGCTGCTAATGTATTAAGTGAAGAAGAAAAAAATTTGTGGTTGGTGCGGGGGAGGAGAGGAGGATATATTTGCTATTTAAACTTCAGCCCCACTACAAATAACATGAATACTAAGGAGAGCTTGCTGCTTGTTGCATGGATAAACAAAATCATCCTCCTCAGCACGGAAGCTTTCTCATAATTCAAGGCAGTATTAAATAACCACAACGAGGAAGCAGAATTGCGGGAGTGTTGGGAGCTACATTCCCTGAATTAGCACAAGCTACTAGTACAAGATGAGAAGAGAGGTGGGGGGTAAAGTGGAGGCAAGATGAGGGGGCTAGCCTGTGGAAGGGAAAAGCTCTGGCAGTCGAGCATTGTCTAAAATGGAAATTTTAATGTGAAATGCAGTGAATTTTGTTTTCATTCTGCCTCCCAAAGACTCAGTAAAACCTACCTATTTCCCAAAACTTTGCAGTTGGATTTGTTTTGGAGGGAACATAATAAAGTGTTGCATCCAACCTAAAGGTCTGAGAGGGTTAGGGGCAGAGGTGGCCCAGAGCGATGAGCCCCATCTGAGTCACCAACAGATAATCAGGTCCCATTGGGAACTTCAGGTTGATGAGACCAGGAAAAGACTAGAATACAGGGAAAAGCACAATAAACCACAGCAACCCCATGCAAAAGCAACTGTCTGGCTAATATATACTGAAATTAGTTTCCATATCCAGGAAGACAAATCACAGTTTAGTGGGGGGAGAGGAGGAGGTGAAAAGATCACAGGCGAGAAGATAACTCCAGAACTTAACATGTGTCAGTGTAGCCTGCCTCTCTCTCTCTCTCTCTCTCTCTCTCTCTCTCTCTCTATATATATATATATATATATATATATGACAAATATACAATGCTAGCTCTGACTATATTAGTTCTTATAAAAATATCTTCTTTATCTGAAAAAAAAGCTACATAAAGAGATGTTGTCTTCATTAAAGTTCCCCTTACTGCCCGCTTAACCTCTGTGCACTTCAGCCCCTCACACAGAACTGCCCTAATGTTCCTATAGGTGGCTCTGGTTCTTCCGGAATCACCTTCTCTACAATCATTGCTTCCACATCCTGTGTAACCAACCCAGTGAGGACCTAATGGAGCAGGACCCGTGGATGGGCGTCAGTGGCTCCCAAATCCCCAGGATGTTATGTAACCTATTGTGTGTGTACACTTTTCTGGGAAGGAGGTCATGGCTCTAACTCAAATAGCAGTGGGATGATCCCCTAAATGTCCAGGACCTCAGATTTAGAAGCCTCGTATGAAACTACTCTAAAAAAATCCCGTATTTCCAAGGTCTAACACAAAGTGAGACGAACAGTTTGTATTTAATAAAGAAAAAGATAAAAGCTTACAATGACTGAGTATTCAGAGTACACCAGACACTGAGATGTTTATTATTATGATTCTTGCTTTACAGAAGAGAAAAAGAAAGTCCCAAATGCATATCCATGTTTGTAAAACCCTAAACTCTTGATGTTACCACTCCCTATAGATGTTGTTAAGTGAACAAATGCTAAATGAGGTGACAGATGGTGGCTACTAACTTCTACCTGTAGGAAAGAAAACTGGTATCATCATGAGGGGAGGAGAGCTGAATAAAACATAAGGTTACCCACCTTCCATTTAAGTGTGCTTTTCCTTATACTTCTCCAACTTTGTTTGAAATAGTCTTTATTCCTTATTAGACACAAAATTAAAATCCTATATCCTAAATGGAGTTTGTTTTACCTGTTTCTGCGTTCAGGACTCTGGCATATATATTATAATACTGTTCAAATTTCATACCAATAGGGACTGTGTCACAATGACATTTGTGAAGAAAGCAAAATCTTTGCTTTTCTGGGATCCTTCTCTTGTTGGGCAGGGGTGGGTGGGCATGGGGAAGGGGTGGGGCAGAATCTCCCAAACTCAAATGCCCACAATGACTAGTAGGTTATAAAAGTGACACAAGCAGGCTCGTGGGAACAAAGACCATCAGGACAAAAGCCAGATCCAGCCTGAGGAAAGACCTGCCCTTGGCCTCGGCCCAACAGGATCATTTGAGAATGTGGGCCCAGGATGACCAGATCTTCAGAATTGTAAAAGAAACCGGAATCGTAGATCTTATGTGGCATTTCCTGAGGTTTAGATGTTGACAACTTATTCAAATATATTTTTGAAATACAGTGCAGGCCAAATGAAACACATCTTCTATGGCTGGGTGGGCCTGCGAGCCACTAGTTTGTACACAGTTTTTATTGGGGAACATCCAAAATCATCTTCTGGCTCTGTCAGGCAGGTAAAGAGTATGGAGGAGAGGTGAAATTAATATTTTCAGTTCTGCTGCTTGTTAGCATCTTCACTGAAAGGTTTGGTGAGGGAAGTGGTTAAAATCGTTTTTAGACTACCAATGGATTTGAAATAAGCTATCCATGACCCGGAACTGAAAATCAAGAGCAGGTGGTAAGAGTTGCGTGTGACTTTCTCCCTTAAGTGACCAGCTGAGCTTTCTGTGGCACAAAGAATCGTTCTGGTGTGCACTGATACATGACTTCAGCATTCTTCGAGCTGGCTGTTAGCGGGCAGTGCTATGTGCTGAGTCAGCAGAAAAATCCACAACCCACATGTCTTCTTGCATTGCACGTGCTTCTGCAGGGCAGCAAACCAGCAAACCAGCAAACCAGCTCCAGCAGTGAAGACACGACTGTTTGCAGGACATCTTTGGATAGTTGCTATCCAGTGAAGACAACCTCTCCTAATAGGGGGACTCTACCTGACCTTTTACTCTATCAAGGCTGTGCAGAACACTGAAGAAATCTGGATTTACTTAGGGATCAGCTACTCTGGCACTCCAGCCCTAGGGCCCTCAGCCTGCTTCCTGCACAGCACTCCCTCTGAGGCTTTGATGGAGGAAGCCCTGTGAAATCATAACTTAGACGACGAGACTGAGACTTTTAAGAACTAGTTCCCAGTTCAGATCTAAGAAAAGTATTTGGAGAAAACTTCTTCCAGCCTTCTTTTCTTTAAATACATTAGTGAAATGCATGCAGAATATTAATGTATTTTGGGAAATAATGCTAAACAGTGTTCTCTCCAAACTGAAGGTGTTGTATACAATTTAGATTAAAGAGAGATTTATGTTTGTGCATGAACAGAATTTCCCTACCTCACCAGCAAATTGAGGATTTTCCAGCCTTTTTCTTTCAACAACAAAAGATACCTAAGCCAAGAGTAACAGAGTATTAAAGTATGGACAAGACCAATGTTAGGCCTGGTGTGAAGCTGAGTTCTTCATAGGCTGCCAGACATGTTCATCTTAACTTTATAAGGAGAACACATTATCTTACTACTATAGTATTTAGCATCTCTAAACTGAAGTATTTCCAAGATATTTTATGAAACATTTAAGTCCATTTTCAAATAGCACCTTCTAATTTTGTTAATCCTTTTCTTTCAAGTGAACTTGATGGACTGTGCCTAAGTTTCAGGTTTATCTCATATTTTTAAATATGCAGTTCCAACATGTTCTAAGGACAACCCAATGACCACTATCCAAACATTTATACTTTTTAGCTTTAAAAATGGTGGACCAAGATAAAATTCAGATTTTAGTGTAAAATCCCAAAGGAAGAACCCATGTTTCATCTTTCCTTTTCTTTCCCACTTTTTCAATTCCTAAATATATAAGAACCTATATGTTAAACAGGGCTCACATAAGAATGGTTCTCACAGGGAACCATACAAGGCAGTAAAGAACCAAGGGCCTTTTCTCTCCTGTAAACAAATGTGGTCCTTTAAATAGAGAATTAATTATATATTAAACCGCTCTTCCAACTCCTACTTCACAAATTTTTGTTTCTTGCACTGAAAATTAAGGTAAACTATGAAGGGAAGCTAAAGAAAGAAGAGTGTTTCCTTTGCATAAGAAGCCAAGCTGCCCAAGTATACTCAAGTTAAAGGTTGGATAGAATTCATTTTTGGTCTGGACTTTATTTTCAGTTAACCAAATAATGACAATTTATATTCTGCTCAAATTGAGATATAATTCAGATACCATACAATTCACCTACTTAAGTAAGTTTTAGCATATTCACAGAGCTGGGCAATCATCACTATGATCAATTTAGAACATTTTCATTACCCACAAAAGAAATGCCATATCAATTAGCAGTCACTCCCCACTCTTTTCTTCCCCAGCCACTGGAAACCAGTAATCTACTTTCTGTCTCTATGGATTTGCCCATTGTAGACATTCCATCTAGATGGTATCATACAAATGTAGCTTTTTGTCTGTTTTTTTTTCTCTCCCACTAAGCATAATGTTTCCAAGATAAACACATACACAAGAGTATTATCTGAATGCTCCAAAGGAACCTGGGTGCACTGTTCTTGCTACTCGCTTTTGCACCTTCTTCAGGGAGTCTGCATCACATCTTACCACATTTGGGAAACTGAGCAAGTCCTATTGTTTCTCATCACCAGTTTTCACTTGCCAGTAGACATCTCCACAGCAAGTTCTTCTAACACCTTAGACTCACATGTACATTTTCCCTCTCCAATCACAATATTCCTTTTCACATACTCCTTTTTGTTAAGGATAAAATCTCTGCTCACACTAACTTTAAAACCTAGTCATCTTTACTTCATTGAAGTCTAATTCATCCATCACTGTGCTAGATTCTTCCTACGTGGCCCCAGATCTTCTCCTGCCTGCTGGCCTCTGCACCCTCTAGTGACATTCCCTGGCCCAGACCCACATCGCAGCCTGCCTGCTCAGCTCTGCCTGCTCAGCTCAGTCACCTCCTGCTCCAATCTTTCCTGCACTGTGGCTGAGCCCTAAGCTGAATGAACTGCAGGGAACAACTCCATCTGGAGAGCAGGGATGGAGAAAGATCAGCAGGTGATTTTGCTCAGAGCCATGCTGGGCCCTGGGATGACGGCGAGGCAAGCTATCCTCTCAGTGCCAGCGGGGAAACTGAGTGCTTGTCAGCTCTTCCCTAAGTGCTCTTCTCTGGGCCCCACCGTAGAGGTTCTGACTTAACTCATTCTCAAAGTCCCCAGATGATGCTAATGTGCATTTCCAGGATCTAAGAGCCTGCCACAGTAGCATGGGGTTAGTAGGACAAGCAAGGACGGAAGACCTGGGTGTCAACCTTAAATACCAAGGATAGCTGTGATACTGGGAGATGTTAACTCTCTACCCTTGATTTTGTCATAGGTAGCACAGGCTAAGTATACCTTCTTCGTGAAAATGCTGAGTATTAATTAAATTTGACATGAAGTACCTGGCACAAAGAAGGCCCTGGTAAAGTGGGAGGTGGAGGGGATACACATGCCTTGTTCTGAACTGTTTCAGTCACACTGCTAAAACTGGGTGACGACTAAGAACCATTTTGTTTGTTTCCCACAAGGCCTAACATTAGGGTGACTCCTTTGATGCAAGGCAAAATGACTCAGCTGGCTGAGGGCTCTGTGGACCTTACAACTCATCCTAACAGAAGCACAGCCAGGTCCCAACATTCTGTGCTACTTTTGTTTCTTAAACTGATGTGGGAAGGAGCGGCAGTGTGTGAAAGCAGTATGGTGTGTGGAGGGATGGTGGATTAGAATTCAGGAAAGCTCAATGTGCTATGTGACAAGAGGAAAATTCCATTGTAACATATGGGTTTAGGTTGTTCTTAACACTCTATTCACAAATACAGCTGATCATATTTTTTCTCCTCCCACAGGTCCGTTAGATAGATTAAGATGAGATACCTGGTAGCAGTAGGCTCTGAAATACTTTGCAAAGTGTCATTGATGATTCTTAACTGTGAAAAACGCTTCTTGTGGAGCCAGCAGTGCAAGCTTTCATTATCTTTCTTCTGCAGAAGGAGTGCTAGATTAAGAAACACATGGAGGAATCCTGTAGCTGGATGGTGTACATACCCTCTCTCTGATCAGTGCACCTGGCACATCCCAGAGCCACTGCCTTCCTTAACGAGTGACACATTCCCTTCTCCTGGAATTGCATCCCTCAAAGGATCCTGTGCCCTGAGGAATCCTGGCACTGAATTCCCTCCAAACCCCTAGAATTCCACACTAACATTAGAACTTCCCAGATGGCTTTGGTTTCCTAAAAGAGCTACTTATTTTTCAATAATAAAGGGACAGATGATCTCTTCTACAGTTGGCCTCAGAATAGGAGGGAAAGGTGTACAAGAATCTAGCAGGGCCCTGATGACCCGATCCCTATCTGAGGACAGGAACTACCCCGTTGCCTGTGGTGACCAGGCTTTTCTGAGTCATGAGGCCACAGGCTGGTCACTTCTTCAGGTCTGGATTGTGTATTGGAAACAGCAATGCAGCAGCTCAGAGCAGACTTAAAGCAGGGATCTAAATATGGCAGGGCTTGAATTCTCTCGTTTGTATACCAGCAAAGGCTATCGGAGGAAGTGTCAGCAGGCTCAGAATCTCGTGGAGAGCTAACTTTGGAACACCAGCTTACTCAGGGCCCCAAATCCACCCTCACTGCCAACTTGATTTATGATGCCGGGGTCAAGTCCATTGGGGATCATATGACTGAGGAGTCAGATCCCTCAGCTTACTTTCCAGCTGTGTCCCCTTCACATCATAGACGCTTTTGGGCAGCAAGTCAGAAGAAGCATGGGATGCAAGGGGTTCTCCCAGATGAGGCCCAAACAAAAAGAAAGCACTGGAAGTCTATGTTCTTTTATCTTTTTCTTATCTTTTATCTGTGCCCAGCTTCTTTTACCTTTTTCATATTTAATCAGGGTTGCCTATTTTTTTTTCCAATTCTAAAATTGAAAAATTAGCCAGAAATGTAGAAGACAGAGAGCGAGAGAAAGAGAGAGAGAGGTTATTAAAGTGAGGCTGAAGCAAGGTAAAACCTTCTCATGAACTGAAGCTGACTGTAATAGATAGGACTGGAGGGAGGAGGAAGAGGAAGATATTCTAATGTTAGTGTTGAATCTGGCAGTTTTAGGGGTTTGGAAGGAAGACAGTGCCAGGATTCCTCAGGGCACAAGGATGCTACTCGTTCTTTGAAGGATGCGATTCTATGGGAAAAGAATGTGTCACTCATTTAAGGAAGACAGTGGCTCTGGGATGTGCTAGGTGCACTGATCAGACAGAGAGAGGGTAGTGAAAAACTTCCAGTGATTTTCTATGTTCAGTGCAGAAACTCTAGGATAAATCACATTGGAGTAAAGGTGCTTAGAAAATTAAGACAGGAACACCTTCTACGCCAGGACGGGGATGTGAAAAGGAGTAAGGACCGCCAAGCAGTGGTTAGGCACAGCCTCGGGCAGCACACAGAGAGATGTGCAGGGTAGGTGAAGCCCAGAAGCTCAGGGAAAGAGAACAGAAGAACCAGACAGGAAACAGGCTGCTGCTCAGGGTCTGCAGATCAATGCCAGAGCCCAGCCCAGACCTCAAGTGAAAAGCGAAGATGGTGGAAGCAAAGGGCCTCTGAGAGCCAGCGATGCTTCTTGACATTCTCTGGTCATAGGTCTCTTTTAAGACCTGAGGACAACTAGAGAGCCGTTTCACAGAAAATGCATTTGTGCTCACATTATCCACCTTTCCCTTCCATGGAGTCACAGGTCCCAAAAGCCAAGTCACAGACTAGAGGTTAGGAACTCAAGACCCAAAGGATGCTCCTCTGCTCTGAAATATGAGAAGTGTTCACAGGAAATGTGTACTTAAAGGACTGTTTAATCCTTTAAACCTCTGGCAACCAAAGAGGAATAATAAGAGACCTGGCCTGAGACGGTTTTGAATAATACATCATTTGCAACAAAGATTAGTTAGGTATTTAAAGCTGACAGTTTGTGCATGAGTCCAGTGCAGACACTGAGAGGGTAGGAGGAAGTTCTCAGAGGCAAAGCTAGGGGAAAAAAAAGAGGAATAAAGAAAAACTGGGAAAAGAGTACTTGGGAAGAAAAGTGCCCCCCTATTCTCTTCCAGGAGGTGGTGGGAGAAAGTTAATTCAATAATGATGGGCCTTACTTTGGAGGACTAGTCTTAGCTTTTTGTCATGCATATTTTATACTAAATTAAGACATATGGTATTTCTTAAAAAAAGAAAAGAAAAGAATATATTTGTGACAGTGATTCAGTACTATTTTTATTTTTTTAACAAGACATCGTTACTTTTCATTTACTCCTTTAATTAAACCACAATTTGATTTTTGACAAGATGTGTCTTGAGAGATATGGGAGAGCAAGGATTGCAGCTCTGTTTGCTATTAGTAAATATGTGATAGGTTTAATTTGATGTTTTTGTATGGATGAGTTTTTGGTGGTGGTAAGGAGGCTCTGGTTATGAAAATACACAGTGGTTTCTGATCCGTAAACACACTTTTGCAGGGAGACAAAGCCTGACATTAAGAGCATTTTTTATGCATGACTCTATTTGATCCCTGAGTACGGAACAAGCAAGGACTCAGTAGGCTGGATTAACTGTCCAAGGAAACTTAACTCCTTATAAAAGAAACAGGTAATTTAGATCATTAGCACAACACGCCTTGAGTATGAGTCCATCGCAAGCATATCTAATAGTACTAAGGTTTATAGAAGTGTGCTCATTGTCTAATGTTCCCCAGATGATATACAGCATATGAAAACATATGCATAATTAAAGAATACAAAATGAGGAGTCAGAAGATCTGGAATAAAGCAGATTCAGAAGCTGTAAGTTACACAACCTGGGCAAATGATGTACCTTTTCAGACAAAGCCCAAGTGTCCTACCAAGTGTTCTAAAAATGCCTGCTTAACTTCCCAACCCCACAAGTAGCATCAGATGTGAGCAGTGAATGAAATACCAGAAATTAAAGCATTTGAAGTCTCTACAGTACCATATTAAGTTATGCCATTATTATGTAAAACTACAGAATTTTTGGGAAATGTAAGCATATTTAAAAAAAATTTTGAGTGCCTACTTTGGACAAAGCACTGTTTTAGGTATTGTGAATTACATAGGTGAATAAGCCCTTGAAAAACTTTGATTTTTAAAATTAAAATAATAAAGTTAAGGTTCAGGTTATTAAGCTTAAAATTCATATGTTTAACATTTTTCAAATACTTCAAAGCTGAATGGACTTACATCCAAGCAAATAGAAAAATAATTTCACTTAGATAGATCAAATAAAATGAATAGTTGAAAAATTCTAAGTAAGTAAAATGCAATAGATACCTAAGCATCAACATTGATAAATGTGTTTAGAGTAGTATATAAAGTAAATACATTTGAGCTGAATCACATGATGCTTTTTTTTTTTTAACATCAATGAATGCTGACCTCTGTTGACACACCAATGCTTAGGAGAGGCACTTGCCTGAGCAATCAGGTTCCCTGTAACAAATAATCTGTGTTTTCTTCTTGTAGAATATGATGGAATGAGTCCAAGCAATTGTGTCCCTAGAGTCTAATAAAATGATACTGAAAGAGGGAGGGACATAACAGTGAAAGGGATGAGAAAGAGACATGAGGGGAAAAAGACAGATTCTGACAACGTTTTGGAGGTCAAGGACAGGATGGCAGAGAACAGAGTAGATGATGATTAATATTATGTATCAACTTGGGTAGGTTATGGTGTCCAGCGTTTGGATAAAGACTAGTCTAGATGTTTCTGTGAAGGTATTTGGTAGATGTGATTAACACTTAAGATCTTTGACTTCAAGTACAAGAGGTTACCTTCCTTAATTTGGGTGGATTTGGGGGAGGGGGAGTAAGGAGGGTATAAAGGCTCATATAATCAGTTGAAGGTTTTAAGAACAAAACCAAGGTTTCCTAGAGAAGAAGAAAACTTTGGGAAAGTGGGATGGTGGACATGAGCTGCCTGGCAATGTACCAGTAAACCAGTAAGACCCAAGGCTCACTGGGCAGCAGCAACAGAGACTGTGATTTTTGAGAGTGTAAAAGACAGAGGTTCATGGAAGTCTGCCTAAGGTAAACTGGGCCTGGGAGTGTCCTTCATTCTTTTCCTTATCCTCTGCATATGTCCATGTACTGTGCCAAAATTTTACTTGTGGGTAACCTACTGGGGACTTTTGTCTATTAAAATTCATTTAAACTGCCTGGAAATTGTACTATATGTTAGACATTAATATTAGGAAAAGCTGGGTAAGGGATATCCAGAAACACTCTATTATTTTTGGAACTTTTCTCTAAATCAGTTTAAAATAAAAAGCTAAAAAACAAAACAAAACCAAAAACCAAACGAAACCAACCAAACAAACAAAAAAACACCCTCCAAAATAAATAACTGTCTGGAAAGAACCAGGAAGGCTAGAATATGTTCCAACACTCTAGAGTAAATCCCTCCCCTTAAGCATTTGAAGCCCCCCACCCCCTCCTCCACAGCCACAGAAACTCCCGACAAGAATTTAGCCCCTTCTCAGTGTTTTTTTTGTTTGTTTGTTTTCTTTTTAATCTTTATTGTTCATATTATTACAGTTGTTCCTCATACCACCCCTCATAGCTCCCTTCCACCTGGTTCCCACAACCCCTTGCTCTTACCGCCCACCCCGCTCACTGTTCTCATCCATAGGTGTACGATTTTTGTCCAGTCTCTTCCCACATCCCTACACCCCTTTCCCGAGAATTGTCAATCCACTCCCTTTCTATGCCCCTGTTCTATTATATTCACCAGTTTATTCTGTTCATCAGATTTTTCATTCACTTGCCTTTTAGATTCACTTGTTGATAGATATGTATTTGTTGTCACTTTGTTGTTCAAATTTTTATCTTTAACTTTTTCTTCTTCTTCCTCTACTTAAAAATACCCTTCAGTATATTATCTAATAAAAGGGTAATATGCAAATTGACCATCACTCCAACACACAAGATGGCTGTCCCTATGAAGTCAAAGATGGCTGCCCCCATGTGGACACAAGATGGCCACCACAAGATGGCAAGGGGGAGGGCAGTTGTGGGCAATGAGGCCAGCAGGGGAGAGCAGTTGGGAAGGACCAGGCCTTCAAGGGAGGGTAGTTGGGAACAATCAGGCCTGCAATAGAGGGCAGTTAGGGGTGACTGAGCTGGCAGGAGAGGGCAGTTGGGGGTGACCAGACCTGCAGGGGAGGGCAGTTGGGAGGGACAAGGCCTGCAAGGGAGGGAAGTTGGAGACAATCAGGCTTGCAGGGGAAGGCAGTAAGGGGCAACCATGTTGGCAAGGGAGGGCAGTTAGGAGTGACCAGACCAGCAGAAGAGGGCAGTTAGGGGTGACCAAGCTGACAGGGGAGGGAAGTTAGGGGCAATTGGGTTGGCAGGGAAGCAGTTAGGTGTCAATCAGGCTGGCAGGGGAGTGGTTAGGGGGTTATCAGTCTGACAGCCAGAAGCAATTAGGGGCAATTAGGCAGGCAGGCAGGCAAGCAGTTGGGAGCCAGTAGTCCTGGATTGTGAGATGGATACCAGATTGGAGATAGTGCAGGCTGGGCTGAGGAACATACCACTCCCTGCACGAATTTCGTGCACCGAGCCTCTAGTTTCATATAATAATGGTTTGGCAGTGATGAACTCCTTTAGCTTTTTCTTATCTGTGAAGCATTTTATCTGACCTTCAATTCTGAATGATAGCTTTGCTGGATAGAGTAATCTTGGTTGTAGGTTCTTGCTATTCATCACTTTGAATATTTCTTGCCACTCCTGTCTGGCCTTCATAGTTTCCATTGAGAAATAAGCTGACAGTTGTATGGGTGCTCCCTTGTAGGTAACTAACTGTTTTTCTCTTGCTGCTTTTAATATTCTCTTTCTTTTGCTCTTGGCATTTTAATTATGATGTGTCTTGGTGTGGTCCTCTTTGGATTTCTTTTGTTTGGGGTTCTCTGCGTTTCCTGGTCTTGTAGGTCTATTTCTTTCACCAGGTGGGGGAATTTTTCTGTCATTATTTCTTCAAGTAGGTTTTCAATATTTTTCACTCTCTCTTCTTCTGGCACCCCTGTAATTCGGATGTTGGTATGGTTGAAGTTGTCTTGAGGCTCCTTGCAACTAGCCCCTTCTCAGTGATGATCTTAATGTGAAACTATCAAGAGAACAAGCCCCCCACAGCACCATTGGCACATGCAGCCTTCCAATTCAGGGACAGCACAGAACAGGAAATCAGACCTACATATATAGCAGCAGGGAAAACCCACACCAAGTATTAGGAAAAATCAACTCAGCTCTTTGTTCTCAAATATCAGTGGATAACCAAAGTTCACCACTCCTCTTTAAAAACAAATTAGGAGCCCTAAAAAGAAAAACCAAGCAATTTAAACATGATACCTGATTCCCGAAGAAACAAATCAATCATTTAGGAAATGTGAGAAAATTTTAAAGTAAACTCAAGCTTTGTTTCCACTGGGATTATTAATATTTTCAATTAACAGAATGGAGAGTCGAGATGTACTAAATAAATAGATGGAACAATTAATAGAGGTTTAAAACTATTATTTTGAAGGTACAAAGATTAGCAATTTGGGAAGGGAGAAGGGTAAGGGAAGTGAACAAATAGAAAGGGTCAACAGGTAACTGATACAATGAATAAAAAAAAATAGCAATGTAAAGATCAAGCAAGGAATTACCTGAGCATTCATTACTAGAAAGCAGTGTTGTCCTGGGAAAGAGTGAAGGGAGGAGGGGGTAGTGGGAGGGAAGCAAGCATGGCATTTGTGTGGTATTTTATTTTTTATTTATATATGTATTATTTTCACAAAAGCTGAAAAGGAGATAAACAAAAAAGTTTCAAAAATATTCTTCAGAAATGAGATTTTTTAAAAAAATGTAGGCAACTTCTACTGACATCACCAACACACTTTACTGAAGAAGAAAAAAAGCCTATAATAATAGGACTAAAGGGAAACAATTTCAAATTTGCTAGAGGCTCAAGCAGCAAGACAATTTGGAAATTTCTGAATTGTTTTTCTTTGTCAGAAAGCAAAGGAAGTTTTTAAAAAACACTTTAGTAACCCTTCCCTGTCCCTCATACACTGTGGATCTTGTCAGTATGTGAGTGCCAGTGCACTGTAAATCTAAGCGTAAAAATACACCACATGCTTCGTGAACCGGGGCCTTTCCCTGGCTGGAGAGTGAGATTTGTGGATTGTTCTAGTACTATTGTGAGCTAGCAAACCATAAATTGTAACACAAGTAGAGGAAAGGAATGTCTTACAGATAGCACCAGTATGATATATTAATTACAACTCTTAGAGCACATCAATGATAATTATGAACAGCTTCCTATTATATTATACTCTGATCTTTAGTGTCTTCTGCTATAATAGCAACCTGCCTTTTTAAGAATGAAGTTTAGCAGCATGATGACTACTATTATTATGTTTTCTTCTCCCTACATTCATTTTTACTGTAATGTTTTCCTTGGCAAATGTATTCCTGGTCCTGATAAAATGTCTAGCTTTGTGAACTTGCCACATGCCTAACAAACAAGAGTCCCAAAGATATTTCCATGTATTCACTGCCTCTAGGATTTGAAATAGGGTCTGCCGAAAGGGTCTTCCTTGGGCCACATGAAATATATGAAGTTGGGCAATTCACTGGAGTTGCAAATGCTGGCAACTTTAGGGAAACAATTTACAAGACAATAAAAGAGAAAGGCATCCTGTGGGTTTAGTGAATGCAGAGTGAACAGTACAGCCCCAGGGTATACAGTACAATCAAAACCTGTGATTATCTCAGTCCCCCCTCCCCCAATAACCTCAACTTTTCTTATGTTCTTACAATCTGACAACTCAGTCTAAAAAGTACACCTGCAGTCAAATCTGCAACTGGAAACAAAACAAACCTCTTCCTCTTGGATACCACAGGTATCATGTCTATTGGACTTTACTACTCTGTCCAAATGGCATCATAAGAGAGTATCAAATCAGCCTGAAACACAAGACACTTTCCCCCTCCCCCCAATGCCCTAATGATATTGCAAAGCCTTCCAGAACACCTCCCAGGACTCAGCTCAGGGAAGGAAGAAAGGGGAGCTTGTAGCTCTGTGGCTGATAGGCAGGCATTGAATGGACATTTCCCTGAAGCAAAATCAGACAGAAAATAATCATTTTCTACCAGTATTTGCTTTCCCATCTCCTTTCTATTTTATTAAAGTGGAGTTGTGAGTGAAATATGAAAACCCCATTCAGTTCAGTGCCCTTGGCTGAAAGTTCTCCTTAGTCAGGATCATTCAGTTAGTTTGTACTTGAATACTGCGAGTAACCAGTTCCTGAAGGTTACTGCCTGAATTTCCAGGTCAGGGTGCAGATATCGTTACCACAGAACTCTGAAGGTTACCATAGGACATTAAAGGGACACACATCATATAATAGTGGTTTTTTTTTCTTCCTGTTTTTGATACCCAAGTGATTCTAAGGCAGACCACCATGACTCAGGAGGCCTTTGAACTGATCTTCCTGTTGAGAATAAAGGTGCTAATTGCAGCAATAGTCAGAGGGCACAGCCACATCTCTTCTAAATTAGGGCTGAGTTTCCAAAGCCAGGTGTAGAGGACAATTCCATAATCTCCTCTTTCAACCACAGGAATTCGAGGTGATAAGAAGTCTATGAGTAAAGTATCTTCAATGATCAGAATTTGAAAGCATTCAAAAGAAATCAGTTTTTAGGTGACTGGGAATATGAATAAAACTTAGAAATATCATCCTGAAAAGATGTGCCATCCACACCCACGTGACTGCTGAATGGCCTGGGAAATGACTTTGTGGCCCAGTAGATTGCTGAGCTTATCTGTAAAGCTGCTGTAATCTCCTCTGAATATCTTGCCAAGCAGCTACACACTCACTTTAATCATTTCAGGCAGAAAAAAAAGTTCTGTACATAAACAAAAAGTTTAAGCCTTTCAGATAGCGTCTGCATCCCTATTCCACACCTCTCTCTTCCTTTCAATGCACCCACAGGCTGTTGAAATGATTGCAAAAGGTATAGATATAACCTTAATCTTAGACCTTTCTCTGTTAATATGGTAGGAATGCAAAACAAAATAGCCACTTTGAAAATGATTTGGCAGTTTCTTATAAGAACTAAATACAAACTTGTCTTTTTAACCCAGCAATCTGACACTTAGGTATTTATGTAAGAAAAATGGAAACGTGTTCACAAAATTGGTATGTGAATATTAATGTGACTTTATTCATAATAACCCAAATCTGGAAACAACTGAAATTTGCTTCAACTGGTGAAGACAAACTGTGGTACATCTTACAATGGAGTACTACTAAGCAACAAAAAAAGAATTAACTACTGATACACAGCACAACACAGATGGCTCTGAAATGTATTATGCTATGTGAAAGAAACCAGACTCAAAAAAACATAGCATAGGATTCCATTTATTTATATGCAACATCCTGGAAAAGGCAAAGCTATAGGGCTGGAAAACAGGTCAGCAGTAGCCAGGGGTTGGGGGTGGAAGGAAAAGTTGACTTTTGGGAAGTGATTACACTATGCTATATCTTGATTTTGGTAGTAGTTACACAGCTTTGTGCATTTTAAACCACATGGTATTGTACACACATAAAAAGTGAATTTTACTGTATGTAAGTTATAAAAATAAACCCAACCTGAGCACAAAATTTCAGCATAAAATGCTCAATTATTAAGAAAGGCGAACTTCAGAACAGCTGATGAACTTCCTACCTACACAAGATTGGCAGGCCTTCTCCCAAGTTGGGTGCTGTAGCACTCAGAAGCCGGGGGCTCAGTTACTCTTGGACATGTAGTTTAAATAAAGCAATGAATACATAGATCAATAGATCTATACTTCATGGCCTATACTTCAAGCCTATACTTCATGAGATAGCTTCTGGCACTCTGGCATCAAGGTGCTATTTATTTTGCAGGGTGCTGCATGTGTTCTTACCTGGCTTTGCCCAGAGTTCCAACTGGATGTCACTGCTTTCACAATCACTGGAGTTAAGAAATTATTTCAGACTGAGAATTTAAGCCTGCCCTGTGTTTGTTTTCTATGATGAAGCAAATTACTCCAATTGGACATAACACAGAGAAAAGAGACTTCCATAATTCAGTGATACTTTTATAGATTACCTGTACAGAATTATTTTTGGCAGAAAAATATTTGTGTCCTGGATATCCAACGGTTGTTAATTTTCCACTGGATGTCATGACAATAATATACCATTTTAACGGCTGTGATTTGAAGGGAGGCTTCATTTTGCCCTATCTTTCTCCCAATAAAAACATTTATTGGGAATCCACTATATGAAAATAAATGCTAAGGACAAACAGAATGAGAAACTCAAAAGCCTAGACTTTCAGCAGCCTTCTACAGCTACTCATATATCTCCAATGGAAGGCAGAGAGTAGTGTGTGATAAACAGAGGCATAAATACAGTGTTAAGCAGCAGCGGGAGGGGAAATTTGAAACAGTTTGGGAAGCTGGAATGGAAGCTGAGCCCTGGAAGGATGAGGGCGATGTAGAGCTGAGCAATGCCAGGCTGAGGAACCAATTTGCACAAAGGGCCTTGTGAATACAGATTTGCTTAAATTATTTATCATAGGCTGGCCTCCTGGAGCCTGAAAACCATGAGTACTTACCATTTTTATTTTTAAATTTCAATGTCTTCAGGCCTCAAGCCTCTAACATATTTAGGTTATCTGCCTTGTCCATAAAGGCATTTCAGCGGTGTCCCCAGTTTAAGTGGATTGCTTGTGGTTGAAGAGTTATAAAGAGTCAAGTTCGGGAAAAAATAAATACACAACAAGAAAGGGAGAAGAGGGCCCACTGGTGGGGAGCTTCTGCTCCTCTCTAGTGGGTATGGATCCAGGATCTTTAGGCCCCTCAGGAAATGGCATTAACAAAGAATACTAAAAACCAATGCAGGAGAACCTTTATTGCAGCATCATCACTACTATTAAGAAAACAGAAATCATATAACTAGTCATCAACAGGGCACTACTTAAATCAATAATTATTTACACATTGGGATACTACAGAGCCAGTAAGGGAAAAACAAATGAACAACAGTGTGAAGAAATGGAAAGATCTCTAGGAGAAATTACTTAAGTTAATTAAAAATCAGGAGCAGTAGAGTATGTATACTAGGCTCCCATTTATGTTTGCATATGCATACAAACTTCTAGAAGCATACATAAAATTGTTAACATTGGTTACATCTGGGGAGTGAAAAATGAGAAGGTAAAAATTTATTTTCAACTCATTCCCTCCTGTAATTGAGTTTATTTTTAACCACTTGTGCATAGAATGATGATGATCATTATCACATAAAGTATTACAGAGTACTTATAATACTTCCTGGGGCTAACCTGCAATTTACTATGAAGACCAATGGCTAATGTTGTAAAAGAGCCAAGGTACCAGAAGTTTAATTTAACAAGTATTAAACATTTTAATTTAATGAGTGGTTACTGGATATGTTATTGTTGCAAACCTTGAACAGCTAATGATAGAGTGCAGTAGCAAGTTAAGACAAAGAGAAGACAACAGAAATGATGTGAATGTGGAGTCAGGGAAGAAGGGGGAAGCCAGGCAGAGAAGACT
Source organism: Lasiurus borealis (assembly GCA_004026805.1). Classification (NCBI taxonomy): domain Eukaryota; kingdom Metazoa; phylum Chordata; class Mammalia; order Chiroptera; family Vespertilionidae; genus Lasiurus; species Lasiurus borealis. The sequence continues at coordinate 82,672 of PVJN01004817.1, forward strand.
TCCTGGTAGAGGCAAGACGTAGAGCTTGGATTGGTGAAGCAGAAGAGGCACAGAAAGGGCAACAGAATGAGAAAACAAGAAAAAAATATGATGAGCCGCTCACATGACAAAAAGACATTTGCTACTCTCAATTCTGTTTCACAACTGATTAGTACTAGAAGCAAAAATACATTCTAAAATCTGAAAATCCTAATCCCTCTGTCACAAAAGGAATCCCTTTCCATCAAAGACTTTAGGACTAAAGCAACGTGGACCAAGAACCATGAACTATACTCGGGTCTTTTCTTCACTGCTTGAAGAGCAAAAAGGAAACACTAGGAATCTCTCCACCCATATCCACGTGCATGCCTGAGTATGTACACATGCATGTTAAAAACAAATTCTGATTCCTTTTTCTTTGTCAGAGGTAAAAAGTTTTGCCATATCCTATATAATAAAGAGGTAATATGCAAATTGACCATCACACCCTCACAAGAAGGCAGCCTATGACCAGGCTAGCAGGGAGGTGAGTGAGGGATGACCAAACAACTTAAACAAGCAGGCTGCGTGGGGTGACCAGCCTGGTGGGGAGTTAGTGAGGAATGACCAAATAACTGAGCAAGCAGGCTATGTGGGTTGACCAGGACAGTGGGGGGTAGGAGAGGGCATGAAGGTTAACCAAGTCAGCAGAGGGGGCAGTTAGGGGTAACCAGGCCAGCAGGGGTGGGCAGTTAGGGGCAACTAGAATGGCAGAAGAGGGCAGTTGGGGACAATTAGACTGGCAAGGGGGGTAGTGAGGTGTGACTAGCCTGGCAGAGGGGAGCAGTTAGGGGTGACCAGATTGGCAGAGGAGGGCAATTGGGAGTCATTAGGCTGGCAGGAGGGGGTAGTGAGGTGCAACTAGGCCAGCAGAGAGGGACAGTTGGGGGCGATTAGGCTGGTGTGGGGGCAGTTAGGGGCAACCAGACCAGCAGGGGGGACAATTAGGGGTGACCAGGCAAGCAGAGGGGTAGTAAGGGGTGATCAGGCCAGCATGCAGAGGCAGTGAAGGGCAATCAGGCTGGCAGGTGGGGGGCAGTTAGGGGCAACCAGGCAGGCAAGCAGGTGAGCAATTAGGAGCCAGCAATCCAGGATTGTGAGAGAGATGTCTGGTTCAGGATTGTGAGATGGGATCAGGCCTAAACCAGCAGTTGGACATCCCCCAAAGGATCTTGGATTATAGATGGTGCAGGATGGGCTGAAGGGAGAATGCCCTCATGCATGAATTTTGTGCACCAGACTTCTAATCTATATATATATATAAAAGCCTAAGTGACTATTACAAATGAATGACCAGTTGACCAGTAGCTATGACATGCACTGACCAATAGGGGGCAGACACTCAATGCAGGAGCTTCCCCCTGGTGGTCAGTGCACTCTTACAGCCAATCTCCCACAGCCAGCTAATCTCTCCTAGTCCCTCCACCTGGCTGGTAAACCTCCCACAGTCTCTACCCCTGGCTGGCGGGCCCTGGCCAGCCTGACCCAGATCAAGACTGGGCAAGACAGCCCTGATAGGCCCTGATCACCGGCCAGGCCTAGGCACCCCACCTGTGATTGAGTTTCATGCACTGGGCCTGTGGTATTTGAGTAATATTTGATTAGAACAACCAGCCTCCCTTTTAAAAGAGGCTTCTGGCTGAGTGGCTCCCCCTGTGGGAGCGCACTGTCCACCAGTGGGCAGTTCCTGAATTGAGCGTCTGCCCCCTAGTGGTCAGTGCGTGTCATAGCAATTGGTCATTCCACCATTCAGTTGACTTGTATATTAGCCTTTTATTATATAGAATTTGCTTAGTGCTCTATCCTAAAAGAACCCACTTGAGAAACACTGTCATCTTTTTGCAAGTTTAGGAATAACAAGAGGAGAGTCCCCTCCCCAATCAATAGACTTGCTATCTCTTGCCATCAGTGTAAAAGCACCAAAGGCAATCTTTCCTTTGGATTCAGATATTGCTGTTTCTAATAGCAATAGTTGACTAAGCTATTCAATATAATTTTTGAATACCAGTTTACTGGATACCTTATTTTTTGGTAAGATTGTCCTTTTTTTCATACTTCCTCCCTCTCTTTTGAGGAACTATGTTAGATCAGCAGTAATTCTCTGTGTCCATTTAGTACATCTGGCCAACCTCGCCTTGTCTGCTACTATAACTTAACACAGTCAGTAATTTTAGAAAATGATCACAAACAATAATCTGCTGATTGTTTATTACTAGGGGAAAATACTGAAGCACTGTTATTACAGAAACCCAATGGAGACTATTGGTAATCTAAGAACCAAGGAAATATTAAGAGATTAAAAAAGAATATTCTTATCCTCAAAACTCTCCTGACTAGAATCATAAAATGACTTCTTCAGGGCAGGAAATATCTCATTATACCAGAAATCTTAGGTCTAGGTGAATTGTTTTTTCCTTTTATTTTGTGTAAGTCCCAAAATACATAAAGAAACTTCTTCTTGCCCTAACCGGTTTGGCTCAGTGGATAACGCGTCGGCCTGCAGACTGTGAAGGGTCCAGGTTCCATTCTGGTCAAGGGCATGTTCTTTGGTTGTGGACACATCCTCAGTAGAGGGTGTGCAATAGGCAGCAATTGATGTTTCTCTCTCATTGATCTTTCTCTCTATCCCTCTCCCTTCCTCCCTTCCTCTCTGTAAAAAAAAAAAAAATCAATAAAATATATTTTTAGAAAAAGAAGAAAAAGAAACTTTTTGTGCAAGGGGAAAGGAGGACCATGGAAATACAAAAGCAGCAGCTTTCAAGTGGTCCACATGGCAGCCAATGAGCTGAGCTGCATAACCAGAAGTCAATCAGGCCTGGCTGCTGATCAACAGTGCTGACGTACAGGGAACCAGAATTCTGCTTTAGAGGCTAAGAATAAAGCATAGAGTTTCTGCTCCTTTTTCAAGTCACTCCTTGGCTTCCCTTAACTTGGAAAATGCACACAGTTTGGATCAGGGGTGAAACTGGAGTAGCTACACTAGATGGGCACTTGGCCTCTGACCAACATGCTTGTCTCCTGACTTTGCTCTCAGCAAATCCAGTGCAAACATTCAGCATTCCATGGCTGAGGCCACATACGGAAGCTATCAGGTGGAGATGGCCACAAATGTACTTTCTCACACTGAGGAGAACAGATGAGGAGATGAGGTGTGTGGAGGGTGGGTAGGGGGAGAAGGTGGGATAAAGGAGCCTCGTGAATGCCTTAAAATCCAAGCCAGCAGATAACTAACATATTCCTGTGGATGTCAACCTGAGAAAAGCCATCGTTTAAACAAAAGTCTCATTTATTCCCCTGTACCACTCCTTCCTTGCCAATCCCCAGGCTACGCCAAAACAAATTGAAAGGCTATAAAGATTTGTGGTTAAAAGAACAAGCTCCAAAATATTTGTGGATATTACCTAAAGGGGCCTCAAAGTGATGGATTGAAGTAAAACTAAGAACTGGAAGAAATATTACCGCATGTCACAAGACATCAGGAAAAAAGTATACATGGCAAAAACTAGAGAGCCTCTGCCTTAGCTGGCTTGGCTCAGTAGATGGAGTGTCGGCCTGTGAACCGAAGGATCCCAGGTTTGATTCCGGTCAGGGGCACATGCCCTGGTTGTGGGCTTGATCCCCAGTGGGAGACTTGCAGGAGGCAGCGGATCCACCACGATTCTCTCTCATCATGGATGTTTCTATCTCTTTATCCCTCTTCCTTCCTCTCACAAATCAATAAAAAACAAAAATAAGACAAACAACAACAAAAAAACTAGAAAGCCTCCCAGAAAGTTCTTTCTAAGCAACACTTTTCAAGAACTCACATTTCCACATAATTGCTTTTTAGATCTATTTTCCAAATAATCTCTCAGTGAATATCTAAGTCAGCAAAACAACAGGAATTTTTATATTGATTCTACAATACTGGCAGGTCTGTGAGCTATAAGTCTCAGTTGGAGTAAACAAATAAAATATTGCCAATAAGAATAAGAAGTTTTTATCTAATGTAGATGATGTAGAAAATGGGTTCGTTTTCTTCCTCCC
>PVJN01004818.1:0-87896 GCA_004026805.1 Lasiurus borealis
TGAGTTGCTGCATGATGCTTAGCTCTGTTCTTTCCCTTTGCTTGGTTGAGCTCAAATCCTATGTAAAGACTTTATTGATCCCTCGAATCATGTCTGGCATGAATGACACCACATTTCTCCCCATTATTTCCAGTTTACCTCCTTCCAGGCATGAATTAGGATTGCCTTGACACCCTCAATTTTAGAAGTGGCCACGTAACTTGTTCTGTTCAAAGACAGATGAGTAGAGCTCAGAAGCATTACTTCTAGGTAGATATACTAATAAGCTCATACATTATTCTCTCTCTGGTCCTGCTGAGATGGTAGTAAAATGACAATTTGACGTGGATTTACAAACTAAGCTATCACCTGCAGGGCAGCTGTATTGGAAGTGCCAATACCTGAAGGACAGTCCCACAGAAATACATTTGTACTGCTTTAACACAGAGATTTGTGGGTTGTTTGTTAAGCAACATCGTTGAACCTACTTTAATGAATACATCTAATCACCAGTTCATCCTACCATTGCTGTTCTCATGTGTTCTGACTTTCATTCTCATACTCCTTTGTTCAACAATGAGGTGATAGTAGTAATGTATAATTAAGAGCAGATATTAGAAAATTCTGGGTTTTCCTCAATGAAGTAAATTCTTAGTTATCCTTAGTGAATGTTTTTTATTAGCTAAACATGGTGATTCACTTGACTTTGTGTAGGTCATTTGGGTTCATTTTAAATAGATTTTAATTTATTCTCTTGAGAAGAAATAAGAAATAACATCTTGTCCTGTTCAGTGTGGCCCACTTGGTTGGAATATCGTCCCATGCACCTAAAGGTCACCTGTTCAATTCCCCGTCATGTTGTGGGTTCAGTCACTGGTCAGAGTGCATATGAGAGGCAACTGATTGATGTTTTCTCTGTCTCATCAATGTTTCTCTCTCTCCCTTTTCCTTCCCCTCTCTCTAAAGTCAATAAAAACACATTTTTAAAAAATATTTTATATCCAATAAGAAAGCAAAATATATGACATTTGCTCAAACACAGTAAGTTTTCACAAGTGGAAAAGCAAAATAGATTCAATTTGTTTTTTGCTAAAAAGACATTGCAATATGCCTTTTCATGTTATCCATTCATAATAAAATCTATTTGAGGGTTTTTCCAATCTTTTCCATTATTCACTCATTAAGATACAGTCTTCTTTGTTACCTACATAAAGCCTAAGTTACCAGGACATGTAATTATTAAAATATTTAAGACATTATACTTTTGGACCCAGCAGAAATATTTATCAGACAGCGGAGCCCTCGAGGTAACTGAGCCTGAGAAAATGACCCTCCATTCACCCACTCTGTAGGTAAGCATTGAGGAATGTGCTGGGACTCTCACTGGCTCCTTGTCTCTGGAACTAAAGGCAAAGGGAGTCTTGATCTCTGTCCAGAGGAATCATGAAAGTATTGAATAGTGAAGAAGACAGAAGGGATGGCTCCAGATATGTCATGGGATGCTCTACTGGGACTTTAAAAGACAAAGATGCTTCTCCTTTTAACAGAGGGAATGCCGTTTTATCTTTATAGTCAATAGTCAAAGTCAATGTTCATACTTGTGCCATTTGCTCATTTCTGTTGGTATCTCAAGCAATCACTATCCCCTTACTGAAAACGACCCACACATAAGTCTCATATGACACTAGACAAACTTTTATGGAATTGTATAAGACAAAACTTAATATTTATTTAATAGGAGGTTTATTTACCTACTAGTAATATTCTGATTTTAAACACTTAAATGGTCTAGCCAATTTGATAGAGAAATATTTGATTTACAAAAATAAGATATATGTGTCTGTCATTGTTATTATTCATTAAAAATGTTTAAGGATAACATAATTAAACTAGAGGCCTGGTGCTTGAAATTCATGCACAGAGGGATTCCCTCAACTCAGCCTACACCCTCTCCAATTAGGGACACCTTGCAGGATATCTGACTGCCAGTTTAAGCCTAATTCAACGAATCAGACATCCCTCCCACAATCTGGGACCACTGGCTCCTAACTGCTCACCTGCCAGCCTCCCTGACTGCCCTCTCCTGCAGGCCAATTTTATTCTGATTGGTCAGTTCCTATGTCAGCGTCCAAAGCTTCACCTCCTAGACAGCCATTGGCTCCCCATAGCACCCAGATTTAGTTCTGATTGGTCGGTTCCTATGTGTGTCAGCATCAGAAGCTCTGCCTCCTAGGCAGCCATTGGTTCACCACAGCACCCACCTTTAGTTCTGATTGGTCAGTTCCTATGTTAGTCACCAGCAAAAGCTCCGCCTCCTAGGCAGCCATTGGTTCCCCACAGTGCTCTCCTTTGGTTCTGATTGGTTGTCTTTTATGCCAGTCAGCATCTCCAGGCCTGTCTCTGGGCTTGATCAAAGAGGCGGGGCTTAACAGCAGCCTCCTGGGAGGCCAGGAGAGAAAGAAAAGCCTGGCTGCTGGGGAAGATGAGAAAGAAAGAGGGAGAGAAAGAGAGAGGTAGTACACTGATCAACAGCTTCCACTGAGGCTGCAGATCAAACCCTGACTCACTTTCTGGGTCTCAGCCACCTGAGTGGTCAGTGCTGGGTCTCCAGGCTACAGCTGGGCAACCCAGTGCTGACCTCTGGATGGTCTGCTTTTGGTGGTAGGCTGGGCCCCTTCCCAAGCCCGCCCTGCCCCTCCCATTGCAGGCTGGGCCCCTCCGATGGTCTGCTAGGAGTGACCTGGGTGCTGAGGAGGTTCCCAGGACCCAGATATGTATGCAAATTAACCTTCATCTCTGTTGGGTTAATTTGCATACTCACTCTGATTGGTGGTGGGCATAGCAGAGATACAAGTCAATTTACATGTTTCTCTATTATTTGGTAAGATGATAGCGTAGGATGAAATATAAAACCCTATCAATGAAATGATATATGAAAAATTCAGCACAGGTAATAGGAAAGAGTATGTGATTAGGAAGGAAAGGTTTCAATTACTACAACATTTTTCTTTCTTAAACTGAATTGAGAATTAGTACATAAATTTTGTAATAATATTTCATGTCATTTTGAATATCTGAAATGTTTTCTAATAATTGAAAGAAATTTTCAATCTCATACCCTCATAATCCCCCTCAACCTATTTCATTTTTCAGATATTTTATTTTATTTTAAATATATTTTATTGATTTCATAGAGGAAGGGAGAATGGAGAGAGAGACAGAAACATTAATAATGAGAGAGAATAATTTATTAGCTGCCTCCTGCACATCCCACACTGGGCATAGCCTGTAATCCAGGGACATTCCTTGACTGGGAATCAAACCATGAGCTCCTGTTTCATAGGTTGACAACCACTGAGCAACACAAGTTGAGCCATTTTTCAGATATTTTAGAAGTTAAAAAGCATGAAGACAGTAAATCACTTTTAAAAATTATTTCCATCATTCATTTTCTTCTTATTTTGTTTGAATTCATTGGTTTGCTCATCTTTTCAGCTACTTCTGAACCCACTTGATCAATTCTGATGTAAATACATTATTATTTCGTTGTTACTATTGTGAACTATCAAGTGAAATTAAAATATACATTGTGGAATTATACTGGTGATGTAGAGAAAAATGTATATTTGTGCTTTTATAGGAACTTTTGGAGGAAAGTAGTGATCTGAGGTTTCAGTGCCTAGATTTCCTAAATAACTCCAATAGCTGTCTTTTACTTAGCCATTATAGATCAAAACAGTGAAACCACTAGTTCCAAAAGAGTATATTATTTCTATTTTTATTTCATTGTTTTCATCGATTCATCTGTTCTCATCAGCAGAGAAGCCATATAATAGGTTATGTTTTCTGATGACAAAGAGATTATGTCCTGTGGGTTAAGATAAATGGGTCATGTTTTGAATATTTACTGGAAAAAAACAACAGTGCAGAAAGTGATACTTTAAGTATGTTTTCTTGCATTGAATTGTGATTTACAAAGTCTTGTTATTAATACAGGGGGAAGGCATACTATTTCCACCTAGCTGTGTCTGTTTTTTAGTTGCAGCCTCACTTGCTCTGTTACATTTTTTGCACCTCTAAGTCCGTACTTCTCTAAGTTGAGAGATTTTGTTTTTTTGTTTTTGTTTTTGTTTTGTTTTGTTTTTTTTTGAGGGGAAGAAGGGTCAGAACTTGTCATAGAACACAGACATGTCAGATTTTAGGCCATTTCTCTGAGTTTATCTTATGCAAAACATGCACATTAATTTACATGTGACCTTTGGAAAACCAAACACAGAAGGTGACATGAGGGTAATTGCCTAAGCTTCGTTAATGAACTGTTTATCCCCCAAAGCCTGGAAGCTTGAATTACAAGGGAGAGTGGAAAGTTCACTTCAAATCCTGAGGGGCAAATTAATCCCTGAAGTAGATTTTTAATAAGCAGTTTGTATATTATTCAGTATTTTAATTGTTTGTTACCAAACCACCCAATAGCAAGAGATCAATGTTTTGCCACATAAAAAGTATTGTCAAGGCTTCTAAAAGTTTAATTTTTTATTATTTCTCTGTATCTGCATTATTGTCCTTTTAAGAGTCCTTGGAGGAGGAAAGAAAGTGACAAAGATTTTTCCTGAACATTGATTGTAAGACTAGAGCCCCTTTGCACGGAATTCGTGCACGGGGGTGGTGTCCCGCAGCCCAGCCTGCACTCTCTCCAATTTGGAATCCTTTGAGGGATGTCCGACCATCCATTTAGGCCTGATCCCATCAATTGGACATCCCTCTCACAATCCAGGACTGCTGGTTCCCAACTGCTTGCCTGCCTCCGCCTGATTGCCCCTAAGCACTTCTGCCTGCCAGCCTTATCACTCCCTAACCATTCCCCTGCCAACCTGATTTACGTCTAACTGCCCTCCCCTGCCAGCCTGGTCAACCCTAACTGCCCTCCCCTGTAGGCCTGGTTGCCCACAAACGGTCCTCCCCTGCTGGCCCAGTCACCCCTAACTTCCCTCTCCTGCTGGCCTGGTCACCTCTAACTGCCCTTCCCTGCAGGCCTGACTCCCACAATTACCCTCCCCTGATGGCCTGGTCCCCCCCAAGTGCCCTCACCTGCTGGCCTGATCTCCCCCAACTGCCATCTTCTGCTGGTCCAGTAACCCCTAACTGCCCTCCCTGCTTGCCTGATCACCCACAACTGCCCGCCTCTGCAGGCCCGGTCCCCTCAACTGCCCTCCCCTATAGGCCTGACTCCCGCAATTGCCTTCCCCTGCTGACCTGATTCCCCCCCAAGTGCCCTCACCTGCTGGCCTGGTCTCTCCCAACTGCCCTCTCTTGCTGGCCTCATCTCCCTCAACTGCCCTCTTCTGCTGGCCTGGTCACCCCCAACTGCCCACCACTGTCCTCCCCTATAGGCCATCTTGTGGCAGCCATCTTATGTTCACATAGGGGCAGCCATCTTTGATCACATGGGGGCAACCATCTTGTGTCTTAGAGTGATGGTCAATTTGCATATTACTCTTTTATTAGATAGGATAAATTTATAGATATTTTCACTTAAGTTTTATTTGTTCTCGAGGGCAAACAAATTTGATGTATAAACAAATTAAGAATATTTGTATTATTATTCTTTCCCCATATATATAATTTCTATACAAGCATATGGCATAATATTTCTAGATAGATATCTTAAGTGGTTGCCATGGAAATGATTTTGAGGACATTCCAGTATATAAATCTCCCCTATCATAGCATATTCAAAAGACAAGAAATGATTTACATTTGATACTTTTAGACTCAATCAACACACTAAGGTTTTAAACTCATCTATGTTTAAGGTTTAAGGATAATGTCTGAACCAGAGGCAGTAATATGTGGTAAAAAGTACATGATTTCACATGCTTGCCAACTTAACACTGATGTTAACTGATTGATCAATGTTGACTGATGTTAACATTAACTGCTTATTTTCTATGCACGTTCCTGACAACATTTTACATTAATTAGCTGTATTAACAGCAGCATTAGCTGTTTCATTTAAATATTGGTCAGACTGGTCTACTTATACAATTATGGGTGAATCTTTCAAATAATTAATGTCTATGTTCCCTAATATGATAAGACTTCCTTTTTCTGTGAGATATTGATCTAAGACCTGAGTGCCTCAGAAGTTCTCCCATTTTTCAAGTTATCCTAGGTAAAGGCATTAATTTAATATATATGACAATATCATAATCAGAAGATGAAACCTAGATTTTGAACTTTACTAAATGCTTTTCCTGTATCTATTAAGATTACTATATAGTTTTATATACTTTTTTTAATTTAATAAATTGCATTAATAAATCATAATTACCATATTCTTATATTCCCGAATTAAATCAAATATATATGTCACTTGTTTTGCTGGATTTGATTTAAAATATTTTACTTTCCTTTTTTTTGGAAGAGTTTGTATAAAATTGGAATCATCTTTTCCTATTGTTTGTTAAAGTTGGTTTTGAGAGGTAGGATTTAAACTGCAGATATAATTTATTTTCATGGTCATCAATTTATTTATAATTGTTAATTCATTTTAAACAATAAATTATATTTTTCTAAAAATTATTTATTTTGTCTATTTTTCAAATTTATTTCATAATGTTCTTTGATTTATTTACTTTTGCTTTTCCTTTTTCTTTATGGAATAAAAGAGTTAATCTTTTGTTCAGATAATTTTTTTTTAATTATATCTTTTATTGTTTTTCAGAGAGGAAGGCAGAGAGAGATAGATACATCAATGCTGAAAGAGAATCATTGATGTTGGAAATCGAGCCCATATCCTGGGCATTGCCCTTTCAAGGAATCAAACCTTAACCTCCTAGTTCATAGATTGATGCTCAATTACTGAACCTCACCAGCCAGTCTCAATTAATTTTATACAATATTTCAGATCCTTTTAACCCCAAAGACTTGTATAGTGAAAGCTCTAACTTCATGCAGGTTCAACCTTACAGTGCCTTGATATCTAAACCTCTTGTCCCTTGCTCTAGATCACCTTTTATGTTTAGTGGGGACTCCATGGGTCACAGTCAGACCTACTCTATGATCACATTTTCTAATAAAAATTAGCAATTTACTCACTGTCTTAGGACTTGTGTAAGGACTAAATAGTATTTTTTTTAACACACACACACACACACACACACACACACACACAAACAACAACAAAAATACACACAGCTTCTAGCTTTGTTGAGCCTCTTCATTGTATTATTCCTTTGTGTATATAGTTATTTCAGTTCTTATATTATTTCTTTGAATTTTCTTGAGTTTTATTCTTTTGTTTTTATTACGATGTTTGAAACTGTATACTTTGTTAATGTTAGTCTTTCTTGTTTTTTTTTTTTTTCTAATAATAGGAATTTATTGCTTTATTACCACTAACTTGTATTCCACAAGTTTTGGTATATAGTATTTCATGTTAAATTTGAAGTATTTCTTCCTTCCACTTTGAAGACTTCAAGTTAAGAAGTTCTGTTATTTTTAAATATACGCTTTGTTTTGTTTCATATTTAATTGCTTATTGGTTTCCACTTTATCATATCATATCTATTGTATCTAATTCATCTTTATGATACTAAGCTTTACAATTTGTTGAAGTTGTTTTATGGCATAGTCTGTGACAGTTTTCCAATATATTCCACATGTGCTCAGAAGATATTAATTTCCTAATTGTTGGCTGCAGGATACCACATATGTCCTTTAGATTAATGTTGTTTTGCTGCTCAAATCTTCTATATCATTATTAAGTTTATGTCTGCCTCATCTATCAGTTACTGAGATAAATATATTAAAAACTTCCACTATGATGGTCAATTTCTATTATTTATGTACAAATGCACATACATAAATTTGAGGCAATGTTATTAGCTGCATACATGTTTACAATTATGTAGAATTTTAATAAGCCTTTTATCCTATTCTCTATTCTCTATTTCTAAATCTTTTTTTTTTGCTTTAAATCTCCTTTGTTTGACATTATTATAGCAACTTCTTAATTTTAAAAATACTTGCTCTGCACACATTTTCTATCCTTTTCATTTCAATTTTTCTGCCTTTTTTTTTATTTCCCTCTAATAAGCAATATATAGATGAAATTTAAAGAAGAAAATTTAATTCTTTATTAATTTCTTGCGGGACTACAGCAGAAATTAATAAAGTATGACTCTCAGACCAAATAAGGTAGGCTGTCTGTTTGGGTAAATAAAGGTATCTTGGAACAGAGCCACACATGCTCATTTTATATGTTGTACATTGCTGATTTCATGCCACACAATGACATAGTTGAATGATCATGATAGAGGCCGTATGGCCAGCAAAGCCTAAAATATTTACTGTCTGTCCCTTTGCAGAAAAATGTTTCTGACTTCTGGGTGAGTGAATTGATATTCACAATAATTACCTATTTGGATGTTGTGTTTTTTTATTTGATTTGTCATTGTTATATATTTCCTGTTTTGTTTTGTTTTTTTGCCTTTGAAAGATATTGCACTTTCTCTGTCCCAATAAATGGAAATTTACAAAGCCTATTTTTAGTTTTTATTTGTCACACTTTTGTTCATACAACTCACAAAACAGTATTAATGAATAGCTCAATCACTCTTCAGATCAGTAAAAGGGTTTCAAAGTATTGTCATGTTATTACCTTATTCATATCATATATGTAATTTGTTTCAAAATTTTAGTCCAATTTGTATTTTTCACAAAATATAGACATTAATGATATATATACTAGTATATATATCCTATTGATTTATATTTATCTTTTGTTTACTAATATTTTTTGCTATCCATGTTTCTTGCATTTCATACCTTCATTCTGAATTTATTTTATTTTATGTTTTGTTATTTTTATTCTCACCTGAGGATATGCATATTGATTTTAGAGGGAGAGTAAGGAGGGGTGTGGGGAGAGAAAAAGAGAGATAAACATCAATAAGAGAGAGAGACATCAATCAGTTTGCCTCCTGTATGTCCCCTACAGTGCCCGGAAGGGGGATGGAGACTGCATCTCAGATATGTGCCCTGACAAGGGATCAAACCCACCCCTTTTGGTGTACTAGATGACTCTCTAGCCAACTGAGCCACTTAGCCAGGGCCATTTATTTTATATTTTTTCCTTATTTTATTTTTTCATCATCATTTATCCTCTCTATGCACCCATCCACTGCCACCCACCCACCCTCATTCTTTTTTATGTATTTCCTTAATCAGTTTTATTGTTTGTTTGTTCTTTTCCTATTGGTAAGTTCTTGCAGTATTTTAAATGCATTTCTTTTTTTATTCTTGCATACTTAGTATGATTTATATTTAGAAGAGAATGTACTTTAGTTTTGAACATTATTTTATCTTATGTTTTAGAAAATACTAGAGGCCCAGTGCATAAAATTTATGCATTCGGGGGAGGGGGTCCCTCAGTCTGGCTTGTGCCTTCTTGCAGTCCAGGTCCCCTTAGGGCAGCAGTTCTCAACCTGTGGGTCATGACCCCTTTGGGGGTCGAACAACCCTTTCACAGGGGTTGCCTAAGACCATCGGAAAATGCAGATATTTACATCACGATGCATAACAGTAGCGAAATGTCATGGTTGGGGGTCACCACCCCATGAGGAACTGTATTCAAGTGTCGCAGCCTTAGGAAGGTTGAGAACCACTGCCTTGGGGGATATCCACCTGCCATCTTAGGTCTGTGTTCTGAGGGATCAGGCCTAAGCTAATATCCCTCTGGCAACCTGGGAGCCTTCAGGGGATGTCCAACTGATGACTTAGGCCCGCTCTCCAGTCAGACATCCTTACTGCTGCCAAGGAGGTGGGAGAGGCTCCTGCCACCACTGCTGCTCTTGCAGCCATTAGCTCGGCTTGTGGCTAAGCGGAGGTCACCCTGTGGGAGCACACTGACCTCCAGGGGCCAGCTTCTGTGTTGAGCGTCTGCCCTCTGGTGGTCAGTGCGCATCATAGCAACCGGTTATTCTTGGTTGTTCTGCTGTTAGGGTCAGTTTGCATATTACCCTATTATTATATAGGATTCCTCTATGATCTTTTAGTTTTTATTAACTCCCTCTAGAAAATTATTACTTCATAATGATCTTTCAGTAGGCTGCTTTCTCTTTCCCATGGCTAAATTTAGGATTAGATCTTTGTCTTTTGTGTTCATCAATTCCATTAAAATATGTATATGGGGACGTTTTTATTTTATGATTCTGTGCTTCATAAATCTAAATATTTATGTCATTATCTGATTATCCTCTTAGAGAATAGAAATTTTTTTACATGAGAAAATTTACATTAAGCATATTGATCTCCCTTGTTTTGTCACTTAAAGATCCCTAACACGTCATAAAAGTTTTGAGATTATCATGATGTTTAATTTTTTATGCATATTTAAATTACTTTTAGTTTTTTTAATATAAGCCTTAAATTAATAATTTTGTGCATATACCATTTTATATATATAAATATAATATCAAGATAAATTCCCATAAGTGGGCTTTTATTTGCAAGAGTATATGTATTTTTAATTTTGATGGATATTGCCGAATTCCCCTGCAAATATAACAATTTTCACTCTGACCAACAATGTAATTTCATACAAATTAGTGGTTTTAGGTCAGTAAAAGCAGTAGTGGTATGTTTTCTAATTCTTGTTGTTTTCTATTTTCCTTTGCTTTATTTCTGAAAGTAAAAAAAAAGGCAGATAATAGACTATACCCCTTCCATATTTATACTATAATTCCTTTTACAAAATTTTAACTTGGAAACCAATTGTAGAAAAAGTCAAACATTAGTAAGGTAATTTGTAAACAAAATTATTTTCAGAGAAACAGAAAAAACAGAGGAAAGTGATAGAGTTTAAAGTGATCACTGATCACGAGATGCTGATAAAATATACTTCCACTTTATTTTTCCAGTGAGAAAAGGCAGTGAGCCACATGGTCCTGAATCTTATTCACTCCAAGGACAGTTGAAACAGGGAATTTAGGAATCACAAACCTATGAAGCATTTCACTGGCTTTTTTAAACAAGTGTGGAACCACAGAAACCTTTGTGTAAGGACAGAGAAAAACAACCTTAATCATGATTTCAGTATGGACATAGACCTTGGTAGGTAAAATTTTTCACCTTGGAAAAAACCTAATTAGTCAAAGCAGCGTTAATCTATGTGACCAATACATATTACTTTTGATTTGTCCCTTCTTGACATTGAAGGTAATTTTATAAATGGGACCAGTTGCCCATCATCTTCCTCGATTCTATGAGAATGCACTAATTATAAAAGTTGCTCATAGAAAGGCTTTTCCCCTTAACTAAGTACAGAAAAGACAATCATGTAGGGGTATGCATTTGAGTAATGACTCCCTCCTTCTCATGAATTTTGGCTCCTGTCTTGTTTCTGTAAATTGCCCACACTTTTTATTTATTTTTTTAAAATATATTTTATTGATTTTTTACAGAGAGGAAGGGAGAGGAATAGAGAGTTAGGAATATCGATGAGAGACATCGATCAGCCGCCTCCTGCATGCCCCCCACTGGGAATGTGCCCACAACCAGGATACATGCCCTTGACCGGAATCGAACCCGGGACCCTTCAGTCCCCAGGCCGATGCTCTATCCACTGAGCCAAACCGGTTTCGGCATTGCCCACACTTTAAACAAAGAAAGGTAGAAGAACTAACCGAAGACTTCATTTTATTCAGAAAATGAGAACTCATCAAGTATAGTTATTTGATGCTCATTAACATCTAGTGTTATCCCTACTAGAATAAAAGCTATTCACCTTGTATTATAATTAAAATGGGATTACTATGGATGGTCTGAAAGGTTTATAATACTGTACTTACTGGAACTCACAGCACCAATTTATTCATTTTCATGTCTGTAAAATTGAGTGAAATTTTTTATGAATGATAAGGTTCTTTCAGCTATCTTCTCCCAGCCAATACAATATTAAAGGCAACATGTGGTCAACAAAAATGGCAAATGAGAAGCCCTACAAGTATGAACACGGCTAAGTACCTTTTATGTCTATAAATCTGAAACTACTTTAGAAGGCTTTAAAATTTATGAGGACTTTAACTATTATAAATCCTTATTAAATGTGAAAGTAAAGTTTTATTCATATTATGGGGGGGTTGGTGTGTTTTTGTTGTTTGTTTTTTGGTGTTTTTTTTTTTGTTTTGTTTTGTTTTTGCACAGCTGACTAACACCAATTCTATATAAACCTTTATTGTCAAGAGAATACCTCATTTGATAACCATATGTCCTGAAAACCATTAATTTAAGTCTAGTTAAGAGCAACTTCAATTGATTTATAATCACTAACTATACAACTTCCAGGGGAAGGGGGAAAGAAAAGATGAAGCAAGGTCATTTCCTACATATTCCTTGATGATTATCTTTTAATAGGTCTTTTCAAGTCAATCCCCTTTGGAAACACATTTTTAAAATTTTTTTCTCTTCAAAGAAGGCAGGAAAAAAGTAGAACTAAGTTGGTGAATTTAAAAGTTGTCTTTAATTAAATAAACAAAGTGATTTTTACTATGTTTGGGCTGGTTCCTGTAGATTCTTCATGTTATATTCCATTTCTTCTCTTAGAAGACACAGCATTTCCTCAACCAGATTATGTTACATTTAATGTTACTTTTTGATCTGGTGTCTATAAGAGGTGAAGGATCCCGAGAGGGCTCATTCACCTCAATATACAATCCAGTCCGGCCAGTGTGGTCAGAGGTTGAACATTGACCTATGAATCAGGACACCAATTCTAGGTCAGGGCACATGCCTGGGTTGTGTGTGAGGTGTGCAGAAGACAGCTGATCAATGATTCTCTCTCATCATTGATGTTTCTCTCTCTCTCTCTCTCTCTCTCTCTCTCTCTCTCTCTCTCTCTCCTCTCTCTCTCTCTCCCTTCCCCTCTAAAATCAATAAACATATATTTTAAAAAAGAATCAATATACAAACCACATTTTACTTCCTAATGCCTTTCAACTTTTCAGTTGAGATCATCCACCAAAATATGGTAATGATGTTTCTATAGAATAATTGTTTCCAGTTGCTGACTATATCAAAATCTCATTTTGGATCCAAGATTATTTTGAGAATAACTAAATCAATGATGCCTTTAGAAATAATAAATGTCGGTAAACATTAGATTCCAGAGTTAGAGCAATGAGTTTTAATGTGGAATGCTATGGAACAACTCATTTAGAAAATGTCTGATTTTTGTCTTAAGGTGTGATTACTAGGAAGTATATAATAATTTTGTAAACTGAATAATGTATACTGACTTTTGAAGTATCTGCTTCTTTGGAGGAACTCAGGTTTAAAAGGGGTTAGCTATGAAATATTATAGTAGACATAGTGAAGCAATTTGAAAATTATATCTTGACACTGTTTTGTTTGCTGTATTTCCAATAATCATATGTTTGGAAGTATGAAAGGATGACTCCAACTTCAAATATTCTCACTCTGTATTAACCACCAATGATTCTGGAAATATGTGCTTCTTTTAGTTCGGGTCTCTAAACATCTTTCTCCATATCTCATGTTGCATGCCTACCAACCCTATCTTCCATAATAAGTTGAAAGTTTCAAGGAGAGTAGACATTTGCTCTAAAAATTTCACCAACATGTGCTTCCCTTATTATCTTTGTTTCCTATGGTTGAGTTTTCATATATATATATATATATATATATATTAATTTCAGAGAGGAAGGAAGAGGGACAGAGAGACCGAAACATCAATGATGAGAGAGAATCATTGATCAGCTGCCTTTTGCATGGCCTCTACTGAAGATCAAGGCCTGCAACCCAGACATGTGCCCTTGACCAGAATGAAATTAGGGACCCTTCAGTCTGCAGGCCGACACTCTATCCAGTGTGATGGGCTGACTAGGGCTGGTTGAGCTTTCTTATTCTTATTCTTATTCTTATTCTTATTCTTATTCTTATTCTTATTCTTATTCTTATTCTTATTCTCATTCTTATTCTTATTTTCTTAATCTTATTCTTTGATTCTTCTGATGTCCAATACCACTAACTTTATTAACTCATTAGCTATGTTCTAGGCTTTAAAGTATGGCTGTGTTTCTTGATTTCTGATCTTATCCAAGTCCTGTACCATAAAGTATTTGGGAATCACGCTGTTGTTTGGAATGATTCAAAGTCCCAGTTACTGATACTGTATGTAGCTCTTACCCAGTTCTGTACACAAATATATCCTGAGCATCTGCTATTGAAAAATCAGCATTAGAAAGAATTTTAATAACTTGTATTAAAATACAAAAGCATGAAAACTACACAAGGTCATAGCCTGAAGTAAAATTGCAATTATCCATGAAAATCCATGCATGTTTGCTTTTATATTAAGAAACAATGAGACCTGGAGAGACCCATCTGGAATACCAGTTAAAAAGCTTTTTTTTAAAGAGAAAAACAATAAAAGAACAACACTCTGCACCAGGGATAAAACAATGCTACATCAAAATACTAAGAAAACAATGGCACTTAATTCTAGAACTATACTCTAGTGATATACATATACTTTACAAATATACTGGCACATTTACATCTTATGATATTTTAATAACATATATAATAAGATGTAAGTTTAATTTTTTCAACTAAGTTTTAGTTTTGCTTAAAAAGTCAGTGGTAAAATAAAGATTTTGTATTTTTCTACAATGTCTTTTCCTTGGTTTGGATTACCTGCACAGTTATTGCTACCAAGGCATGCCTAACTCTGAAATCAAGATATTAACAAAGAATAACTTGTTATGACTACCTTCTACCTATTTGAAGCTACAGGCTTGTGAACTATGGTACATATTACATTTGCATCAAAGCTAGCAGCAACTTGGAATGACATCTTTTTCAAGAGCATCTTTAAGTATGTGAGGATTATGTAGATTTATATATATCAGGCAATATGTATTTCAATATTCCAGTTTTATTATTTTTCTCTTTCTAGTTTATTCTCATTCTTGGCAAGAATAAAAATGTACCAGAAACCATACGTTAAATTGACTCTGAGTCTTAAAAAAAGGCACTGGTTATGAAAGCTTTATTTTGGTATTTTAAAAGAGAGGTTCTAGAACAGAAATTTATAACCAGCATTTGCCTTGGTTAATTCCTTTTCTTCATGGAGAAATAAAAGCTAACTATATCTCTCAAAGATAATTTAACAGGGTAAAATAAGCTGAGAACATGTGCAAACTACTTCAAAAGAGAGTAAATTCCTAATGTGCCTACTTCTGAAGAATAGTACATTAGTATAGCATTTATTGATTAATTATAAACTGGTAACCTATACATTACATTTCCTAGACTAATGTTGAGGTGGTACACTCCCTATAGCTCTTAGCTGGCAGCTATTCTGATTGACATTACCTCTGCTATACAGGCAATTAAACTTTTTTAAATCCTCACCTGAGAATATTTTTTCATTAATTTTTTTCTTTTAGAGAAAGTGGAAGAGAGAGGGAAAGACAGAGAGAAATATTTGATGTGACAGAAATACCATTAACTGATTGCCTCCTAAACATGCCTTGACCAAGGCCCAAGCCTGCAACCAAGGTGCATGCCCTTGACTGGAATCAAACCTGGGACCCTTTGGTCCACAGGATGATGCTCTATGCACTGAGCCAAACCAGCTAGGGCCAGGCAATTAAACTTTTGGATCTCACTCCTGTGAGCCAAAAATTCCTTCTTGTTGTATACTCTCATTAAAAAAGAATATATGCATATATATTCTTTGCAGTAATTCTTTATAATATCAGAAATGACAAAGAGGTTTTGCCCACATCTGTAGACATAAGAAAAGAAGATTTTGATGTGAACAGTTATGATGCGGAAGTTTTTACTGGAAACTGGAACAACAAGTTACCAAGTGCTGCTCCCAAATGGAGCCTGGCTGGCCCACTGCTGTAAGTAAGGAGTTGTTGGTAGTTTCCACAATCTAATACCCAGCCAGCCTTTAGGAATGCAGGCTGAGAACTCTATGGTATTAGCCCTTCAGATATGATTGTGCTCTGAGGAACTGATTCACAATGGCTAATCTCCTAACAAAGAGGACAGATAAACTAGAATGACAATTGACACATTCACAATGCACAGATTTTTGCCAGGATAAACAGCACCTGCTATTTCCCTGGATTCTCCTTCCTGATTGTAAATCATCCCAGGGCAAACGAATTACAGATTACAAGGCCGATCTGTGTTCCCAAGACAACAACAACAACAATAAAAAAGTCATATGTTTTAGAGATATGTAAGTATATGAATCATAATGTGATATTGTTCTGCTTCAAAATTTTTTCACCCCAAATAACTGATAATTGTTCTTAAATTTTGTCACTCTTTTTCTATTCTGAAATATAGAAATCTACACTAATAAAAGAGAAACATGCAAATTAACCATCACTCTGCTACACCCACCAGCCAATCAGGAGGGAATATGCAAATTAGAAGGACAAAGATGGTAGCCACCCAGCTGGTCCAGGTGCAGAGTGGCAATGAAGACGAAGAATGCAAACTCTGGAGTCTACAACAAAGACCAAGAAGGCAGACTTCGGCAAGAGTGAAGGCCTGGGTCCTGGATGCCAGAGGAAAACCGATGGTGAAAGCCAAGGGAAGGAACAGGCCTCTAGAATGTATATAGTCTATTATTTGTGTGAACTATACAAATATGCATATATTCTATCATATGGTAAATGAAAATAATTATAGGCCATATAGGATATTTCTCTTCTTTTCCCCCCCCCTCCACCTCCTCCTCCTCCTCCTCCTACTCCTCCTCCTCCTCCTCCTTCTTCTTCTTCTTCTTCTTCTTCTTCTTCCTTCTCTCCTTTGTCGTTGCCTTCTTCTTCTCCTTCTCCTCCTCCTTCTCCTTCTCCTTGTCCTTGTCCTTCTCCTTCTTCCTCTTCCTCTTCCCCTTCCCCTTATCCTTCTCCTTCTTTTCTTATTCTTATTCTTCTCCTTCTTCTTTACTTTTATTTTCTTGCTTATAGTTACTTTGAATATGTTTCTATATATTTGCAAATATCTAACTTTTTTTTTTTTTGACATACACCTGACCTCAGGGCAGACTTTTGTCAACGTGGCTCTGCTTGGGAGCAATTTGTATTTCTCTTCAAGATTCCTTCAGTTGTCGAAACCAGTTTGGCTCAGTTGGATAGAGCATCGGCCTGTGGACTGAAAGGTCCCAGGTTCAATTCCGGTCAAGGGCATGTACCTTGGTTGTGGGCACTTCCCCAGTATGAGGCGTGCAGAAGGCGGCTGATGGATGTCTCTCTCTCATCGATGTTTCTAACTTTCTATCCCTCTCCCTTCCTCTCTGTGAAAAATAAATAAAATATATTAAAAAAAAAAGATTCCTTCAGTAAACTTCTATTGCCTGACATGTTGGGCATTAACAGACACAAAAATAGCCACTTTCAGAACAGTTAACAGTTCAGGGAAAAGAAAGATTAACATACAAACACTTCTTATTTCCAATGACAATTCCTACAATCTCTAGGACATATGGTACTATAGATGCACAATGACAATTCCTACAATCTCTAGGACATATGGTACTATAGATGCACAAAAGAAAAGACAAAACCAAAAAGCAGGAGACATAGAAAAGAATTTCTAGAGAATGAAGAATTTGAACTGAGCTGAATCCGTCAATTGACTATTAGAAGGAATGTGCTTTAGGTCGCCGGTAAGATGATGTACAATGAACAGATTTTTGATTTATGAGAAGCCCTAGCTTTCTTGATTGGTATTTGGAAATATTCCAATCTCAGTAGCACCTCTATTCTAAACCTCTTAAGTAAACCTGTTCGTTCAAATGAGAAATGTCATCTTTCATATTTATTAACTTTTAATATCAGAGGGTGTTTTTTTTCCAGTTTTGTAGAACATAATTCTCAAGGTTCATTTTATTTGGAGTTTTAGTCTATAGCGGAATCATTATAACCAGAGAAACTCATATTTGACTCTTACTGGCTAATTGGAGAGTTTGATATTATTTGAATTCCTACTTTATTGCTCTATCCAAGCAAATTCTGTACAGTTGGTAACACGTGCCTTCAGGCTATGAGAGCTAGAATAACCCAGCATTGATTTATTTGGTGTTGAGTATGCATATTTTAAATTTTAATAAGAATTCCTTATTTCTACTGCTTCACAATCCTTTATAACTTGGGTCAGGGTATTGCTAATTGTATGCTATGTAACACTTTAATGTTTAGCCATACACAGCTTTCCCCTCTTCTTCTTCTTCACTTGCCAACTTTCACAGCAAAGCCTACATGGTATCATTAGCAAGGAGAAATACAACTTTTAGAAAAATGTATAAATACTCATAATGAAAAGACAGTTTACAGCTGGACTCATGCAGTACTTTCAGTAATCCTATGAAAATGATGAAACAGGCACTATAATCATCCCCATTTTGCTGATGTGAATACTGAGGCATTGAGATGTTATGTAATTTGTTAAATGGCACACAGCCATTTAGTGACAGAGTTGGGATGCTAACCAAGTGTTGACTGGTTCCTAAGTACCATACTTATATTACTTTCAGAAAAAAAAATCCTGGACCAAGGGATGCAGGGAGGGAAAGGAAAGTGGTTGAATAAAATAGAAATCAGTAAGACTTGTGTCCATGACAACTTAGGTGGACAAGTGACTATGAGATATTGGGTTCCATCATGAATGTCTCCCACACCAAAAAGTTCTCCTTCTACGTTGATAATATGTGAAAAACACCTTGTCTACTGAGACCTATAGTTTCTATAGGTTACTCTGCTGGGCTGTTTCTTTCTTTCTTTTTTTCTGAAACCCCAAAGTATTTGCAATTGGAAGGTAATTTAAAGAAAGAAAAGGTATTTATCGCACATCCAACTCTGTGGACCAAGATTTATTTAGTTTCTCTCCAAAGAGCAACAGGAGGCTCATTTCACAAATTAGCAAACTAAGTCACAGGATGGGTAAGTGGCTTACCTATAACCACTTAGTCCTCTTCAGTGTCCTTCACTCTATCAATCCAACAGATGTGACAGGGACTTTCAAAATTAATGCTTAGAGAGCCTGCGTTTTTTAAATTAATAATTTAAAGTTGTAATTAAAGTTATTACACGTATTTGTCATAGACTATTTGGAAAATGCAGAAAATTATAAAAAAATAATCTCTAAGGTTTTCCCCTTAAACCTCAGCATTTTGAAAACCATGTTGCATTTCCAGTCTTTTATTATGTTTCTGTGTATATGTATGAATGTGAGTGATCTTATAACATGTATATAAACTTTAGAAAATATATTATCTTTAGATTTTGTTTAAATATCTGTGACCTTAAATAATTTTAGATATATACTTCATAGTGTAGGACTGTGTCAGATTTATATGTAATACATCTAATATTTCTCTGTATTCTTTCTAAATTATTACAATAATTAAAACTCTAAATGAACAACTTTTAATGAATTCTTGATAGTTTATTTTTGGGAAAAAAAAAACTTAGAAGTTATTAGATCAAGGGCCTAAACATATATGTAAAATTCTTGATATAAATAGTCAAATTACCCTCCAAAAAAAAAAAGCTGTATTATTTTCCATTGAGTAGCTTTGTATAAATTTTAAAAACATATACACAAACAAAATAAGTCATGTTTTCACCTCATTGAAAACAGGCGTTAGGTCTGTTATTAAATTTTATTTTCTTAACTCTGAAAAAATCATAACATAACTAGCAAATTAATTTAAATAGCTACAATATGGTTCAGTCAGTAAGAAAAAAATCTTGCTTTATTCGCTGTATTTTGAATCTGGCTATGTTATGCTTGTAGAACAAAGGTGAGTTTTGTTTTCTTGTATTGCTTTTGTTTCTGGTTACTACATTTAAACTCTATATTTTCACGGGGCTAGCTGAAATGGCCTTGTTTTTTAAATAAAGGAGTAGCACCTTTAGGGTTTCTATATGAAAATGAAGCAAAACAATTTATGCTCTCAGTATTATACCAAACAAAATATAGTGTGCAATGGTTTATTTTGCTTTTCAAAACAGTTTGATACAAAGGATCCTAACTGAAAGAACTAGGGAATAGTTATAGGCCTGCAAGTTTAACCTAGCATTTATCTTAGCTTTAAGAATAAGAACCAATTTCCAAACACCCAACTGTAAGTTGTTAGATCTTTCCAGTCTGGCTTCTCTATCTTTGATGATTTCAAGATGTTCTTTCTGTAGAATTTAGGGCCTTTATCAGGAAAAGACTTGCAGGAATCTGCTAATTATTTCTGACCCTGACAATAGTGGGCCTGTTTTCTCGATCACAATCAGAGATGAGGTTAGTGACTAAAAGAAAGGTGTGATTTCCCTGTACCAAGTTGACTTCTAAAAGAAAGCACAAAAACGTATTCAATTCCTCCCCAAAATGAGTGAATATAACACATATAAACTTCTAGACAGCCTTTCAAAATCAAAATAGGTTTTTGTTCTTCAAATTTCAGGGAAACTTCTTTTAAATTTCCACACATAATTTGCAAATGTTTTACACCCTAGTAGGTGGTATATTCATTTAGAGTTCAGGCTTTTGTGTTTATTTATTGGTTGTTGGTTTTTATTGCCTTGTTTCTTTTTTTTTCTTCAGCTCTTTGAATTTGAAGTATTCAGTTAGTTTTCAACAACTTGAATTTAAACACAAGCAAATAATAAATCTATAAACTATAATAACATCCTTGGTTTTTTACTATTTTATTTATTGCTTGGTATAATTTGAGCGCCATGAATACAATGGCTTTAAGATAATTATTCTTCCTTAATCATAAGCAAAATAAAACTTATTACTCAAAATTTGTTTCCAAATACGAACTGTAAATTATAGAGTTGACATTAAGCTTCATGTCTATGTATTGCAAAGTCTGAAGTCATTAATACAAGAATAGATATTATTTAAAACAATATTTTATGAATATTGTAAAGTTGATTCATGAGCTAACAACTCATAAGCAGTTCTGCTAAGTTTCCAAATGACAATACATGAGGAAAAAACAAAAACTAAAACAAGAAAGGACAAACATATTAGCTTTGCAGGCTTTCTCAATGGAGTGCTCCATTTGCAAAAATTATTAGTGGGCATCCTTTTTGAAACAGGCCCCCTTTTAATCATGATCAAACACTCTTTTTCTAGGCAAAACCTGTGTTAAATAAGTTTATAGTTTCTTTCCCTTTTTTTTTAAACCAACTTTTAGTTTTATAGCTATCATAATTCCCTCAACATGCTAGAAATAAATCAACTAATTAAAAATAAGTGGGGATTTATATCTATATTAACAATATCATTACCCAGATTTCACCATAATTTAATGAAAATAGGTATCTGATAACTTTAAAATATTTCATGGAATCATGATAAAACATTCTTATTTCTGAAATTTTAAATTTCTTAAATGAAAGTAATCAGATGAAGGCAATCCTATATAATAAAAGGCCAATATGCAAATTGATTGGTAG
The DNA here is from genome assembly GCA_004026805.1 of Lasiurus borealis. Classification (NCBI taxonomy): domain Eukaryota; kingdom Metazoa; phylum Chordata; class Mammalia; order Chiroptera; family Vespertilionidae; genus Lasiurus; species Lasiurus borealis. The sequence goes on from PVJN01004818.1 coordinate 21,489, forward strand.
GCAGAACAACCGGTTGCTGTGATGCACACCGACCACCAGGGGGCAGGCAAGCACTCAATGCAGGAGCTGCACCGTTGTAGTCAGTGCACTCCCATAAGGGGAGTACTGCTCAGCCAGAAGCTGGGCTCACAGCTAGCAAGCACAGTGGCAGTGGCTAGAGCCTCTGCAATCTGCAAAGCAGTGTTAACGACCCCTCTGGGGCTGCTGCCTGACAGCTTAGGCCTACTCCCTCAGCAGGAGAACATCCCCAGAGGGGTCCCAGACTGCGAGAGGGCACAGGCTGCACTGAGGGAACAAATGTTGTGCACTGGGCCTACAGTTAAATTTATAAAAGTAAAATAAGAATTTCTAGGCCCCTAATAATGTTATAATATTGAATTTCACACTGTGCCCAAAAGTTCTGAAAAACTGTCAATTGTTCTGTTGAGTTATCTTCTGTAGAAATATATAAACTCATATTTGATAATATTTTATTATAAAAGTTTGCAAAAGTACAAAAACTTAAGTAATTCCATTGGGAGCCCTAGCCAGTTTGGATAGAGTAACTTTCTACAAACTGAAGGATTCCTATCAAGGGCATGTACCTCGGTTGCAGTCTCCTCCCAGCCCAGTCCCTAGGTGGGCATGTGCAGGAGGCAACCAATCAATGTGTCTCTCTCACATCAATGTTTCTTCTCTCTCTGACTTTCTCCCTCCCACCCTAGAAAAGAAAAAAATTCAATATTCAACAAGGATTGGCCCTGAGGCCATTATAGTAAGTGGAATAAGCCAGACTAAAAAGATAAGTACTAAATGAGTTTACCTTGATGAGGTAATCTAAAAATAGGCAAATTCATAAAGTCAAAGATTGGAATGGTCATTCCCAGGATATGGGGAAAATGGAAGTGGGGACTTATTAATCAATAGTCATAAAGTTTCAGTGAAGTGAAAAAATAAGTTCTAGAGATCTGCTGTAAAATATTGAACTATAGTCAACAGTAATGCATTGCACACTTAAAATTTGTTAAGTTTTCTTACCATAATAAAATTTAAAAAGAGACTATTATGAAATTTTATGGCAATAACATTAATGATTCTGAGATAGTTATAATTTATTACAACCAACTCAAGAAGATTAGAAGCTTAAATATCTTAAAACCAGAGGCCTGGTGCACAAAATTCAGGGAGTGGGCCTAAGCCATCAGTCAGACATCCTTAGCTCTGCTGCAGAGGCAGGAGATGCTCCCACCACTGCTGCTGCACTTGCTAGCCATGAGCCTGGCTTCTGGCTGAGAGGCACTCCCCCTTTGGGAGCACACTGACCACTAGGGGGAAGCTCCTACGTTGAGTGAGATCAGGTTGAAACCAGCTCTCCAACATCCCCTGATTGCCAGAGCAGAGGGATTCCACCAGTGCACAATCAGGGCCAGAGGGACATGGGAGGTTGGCCAGCCAGGGAGGGACTGCGGGAGGGCTCCAGGGCATGTCTGGCCCATCTTGCTCAGCCCCGATTGGCCAGACCCCAGCAGCAAGCTAATTTACAGGTTGGAGCATCTGCCCCCTGGTGGTCAGTGCACGTCAGAGCAAGCAGTTGAGCAGCCTTAGCATATCATGACTATATTACACTTTGATTGGTCAACGGATGAGTGACTGACTGCACACTTAGCATAGTAGACTTTTATTATATAGCATAAATAAGAAATTAAATTGGTGACTAAAAATATTCAAACTCATTCACATCAATTGCTTGTGGAATTGCACAAATCTACACTATTGTAACCACTATGCAAAAGGACTTGACAATATCTGAAAGCACATACCTATCCTGTGACCCCTTGGACAAAGGGACCACAAACCAGGGAATACAGGCATTCACTGCAAACTAAAGAGTCAGAAAGTGTATTTTCCACTCAGAGCTCCCAGAAGCAATCAGCCCTGCTGACACCTTGACTTTAACTTAGAGAAACAGATTTTGTAATTATGGCCTCTAGAATCCTAGGAGAATAAATTTGTGTTGTTCATGCCATTAAGTTGTGGTCATTTTCATAGCAGCAATAAGAAACTAATTTAGTCTGATAAAACTGTGTGTTGATAAAGATCTATATGTTTATACTGAAGGAAGAAAAGGGAATTGATATTACCACTCTATAAATATCTTTAAAGTTCAACCCTTGTTTGCAATATAAGACTAAGGGTCCCAATCCTAAGTGGTTAGTCCCTTAAATATGTAAACCCTTAAATATGTAAACAAGTAGATATGTAGAAAAGCTTCTACATTTTTTGTTTGACTAGTAAATAACTCTGAACAAATAAAATAACCATAAATAGGAACATCTATCTATCTATCTATCTATCTATCTATCTATCTATCTATCTATCTATAAGGCTAAGTGACCATCTAACCATCCAACCAGTAGCTATGACACACACTGACCACCAGGGGACAGACACTTAACACAAGAGCTGCCAAGCTGTGGTGACTTGGCTGGGGCAGTTATCAGGTGGCACACTCAGGAACCAGAGAGGAGGGAGCCCGATTCTGGGGTGTGTCACCTGAGAACTACCCTCTCGCAATCAGAGACCCCTTGGGGGATGTTGGAGAGCTGATTTGGCCTGATCCCAAAGGCCAGGCTGAGGGACCCCACTCACTCCGCAGATGCACACTTTGAGCCAGGGCACTCCCAGGTGCAGCTGGCCAGAAAGGGACCATGGGAGGTTGGCTCCAGGGTGTGTCCAGACCATCTCACCAGCGCCCACCCTGGCGGTCACCTTCTAATTAATTTCCTTTCAATGTGCATGAATCCATGCCCTGGGTCACTAGTAGATAAATAAGTGTTGATGCATTAAAATAACCCTATAACACACAGCATTAAAAGTGTATGACAACAGCCCTACCTCGTTTGACTCAGTGGATAGAGCATTGGCCTGCAGACTAAAGAGTTCCAGGTTTGATTCTGGCCAAGGGCACATGCCTGGGTTGTGGGCTCAATCCCCTGTTGGGGGTGTGCAGGAGGCAGCTGATCAGTGATTCTCTCTCATCATTGATGTTTCTATCTCTCTCTCCCTCTCTCTTCCTCTCTGAAATCAATAGGGAAATATATATGTGTGTGTGTATACACACACACACATACACACACACACACACATATATATATATATATATATTTTAATTGAATGACAACAGCTACTCACACCAAAATGGTCTTAGAAATATGGAAAGTGAAAACCAGCATACTTTGAATAAATACACAGTGTTACTTCAAAAGCAAGAGAATATTTTTAAAAATCTAATTTGGTGGTTCAATATGATAGTTCTCTAAGGGAAAGCAGAAGCATATGAACAGACAGGAGCTCAGAGAGAGCTTCAAGTTTGACAATGCGATAGCTCTTAAGGATGGTAGGGAATTCACAGATATGATGGCTTCATTGAGGTAGCAACTTGGCGAGGCTATAATCCCCCAGTTACTCAATCAAACACTAATTTAGATATTGCTTTGGAGACATTTTGGAGACATAAACCCCTTAATCGGGTCACTCTTAAGGGAAATTACTTTGGATAATCTGGGTATACCCAACTGCATCTATTAGAAGGTTAAAATCGGGGTTGAGGTTTCCTGGAAGAGAAGAAAAAAAAATCTGCCTGTTGTATAGGTCCCATTGTGCTCATTATCTTTCCATCTTCACTGCCTGTCCTGCGAATGTGGACTTGTTTAGACAACCCCCATAAGAATGTCAGCCAACTACTTGTAATAAATCATACATTCATCCTATTAGTTTTACTTTTCTGGTGGAATCTTGACTGATACAACAGATGCTGCTTTATTATTTTCTTATATTATTTACATACTAGAGGCCTGGTGCACAAAATTCATGCAAGGGGCTCAGCCCTCGCAGCCCTGGCTTCATCCAGAAAGTCATTTGGATGGTCATCTGGAAGGTCATTTGGATGGTTGTTCTGCTGCTCAGTCTAATTAGCATATTAGCTCTTTATTATATAGGATGGAATCATCATTGTTTTGGAGCATAATTATTGTGTAAAAGGTAGGCTAAGTAGGTTTCATTTTTATTTTTTTAAATATACATTATTGATTTTTTACAGAGAGGAAGGGAGAGAGATAGAATGTCAGAAACATCAATGAGAGAGAGAGACACTGATCAGCTGCCTCCTGCACCCCCCACAGTGCAGATGTGCGGGCAAGCAAGGTACATGCCCCCAACTGGAATCGAACCTGGGACCTTTCAGTCCGGAAGCCAACACTATCCACTGAGCCAAACCGATCTTGGCTGCTTCATTTTTATTTTATGTATTATTAGCTTTTGTAGATAACCAGACCATCAAAAATCTGTCACTATTCAGAATGAAGGGCTTACTATTGTTTTGTAATGATCACCGATAAAACGTAAAAGGATTACATTCTCTAAATGAATTAGAATAATCTCATAATTCTGAAGGAACATGCCATCTAATTATGGCTTAGACCTATAAAGTGTCACACAATATCCTTTGCAAATAAGCTCTCATCCTAACAAGTGGGATTGTCTTAAGGCATTTACACATGGATATCTGGCCGGCCTAATCTCACAATCCGTTTAAATAAAATATAGGAAGCAGACACCCACAGAATACAATGTTAAAAGTGGATTTTATTTTAGGTCACCTCACTGCCCCTTCTCATGTTTGCTCAGAGCACCTGTCACTTGTCACCTGCTTTCAGGATCGGGCAAACTGATGCTGGGAAAATACTAGTTTGGAAACACTCAAGGGACCACAATAGCTACTTTCATCGCTTTCCAAGAAGGAGTAGAAAAAGGAGCCTGAATTGCAAACACTGCACCAACAGGAACAGCTTTTTTGTAGGATGGATGAGCTGAATGAATACATGGTTTTATTAACCAAAGGTAAACTTCCCCCAACAATGTCATTTGCAGCAGGTGAGAAGGATTAGCATCAATTGAAGGAAAGGTAGGTGGAGCAAGTGACTGTGCAGTGGGTGACCCCAGCATTCTCTCTCACATGCCCTGGATGTGTGACCTTGGGTAATTAATCTTCTTAGAATGGGTCTCCCAGTCTGCACAATGGGGATGCTAACAGAATCTACAGCACAGGTGGTGGTGGCTTGAGACTGCCTGCATCAGAGGATTTTGTGAGGCAACCCAATGACAAGCGGAGGAGAAGATGGAGGGTTTTCTTAAAGCTCTACAAGCGAGCTCAGTATTTTACATTAGACTCTTTTTATTTACTGCGGTTTGAAGGGGAAAGGTGCCGGGACTGCTAATAGGATTTCAGTGATGAATAATGAGATGATGCATACAAGGCAGTGTGCACACTCCTGCCCAATAATAAATGCTTTTTAAATATAGCAGTAATTATTAAGATTATGCTATTATACTTTCCTCCTTCTTCTCTTATTTGTATATTGAGGTTTGTTAATAATGTAATATTTGTGAGGTGATTGTAACATAAAAAGAATGACTTCACTTAATCTTAGTTTGACTTTATGTTATGTGATATAGCTAAACAAATGAGAGCTAGTTAATATTTCTATTTGGAAATATTTTATTTATTTATTTTCATTTATATTTTATTTTTATTTTTTTATTGTGTTACATGTATACATGTCTAGAAGCACCACATGATCTCACTCATTGTGGATAATAAAGAACATTGTAAACTGATGAACAAAAGGATAAATATAGAGTCAGTAAAGCATCAAACAGATTGTCAAATTACAGCGGGAAGGTTAAGGAGAGGTGGGGTAGATAAGAGATCAACCAAAGGACTTGTATGCATACATATAAGCATAACCAATGAACATAGACACTAGGAAGGTTGGGGTATGCCTGGGAGGGAGGGGGGGCAACGAGGAGATATGGAAATATTTTATAATACATTCATAGGATGTTTAACTTCTATTATGTTTATAGTGAAAAGCAGAAAAAACATATTTTATTTTTAAAATATATTTCTATTGATTTTTGCAGAGAGGAAGGGAGAGGGACAGAGAGTTAGAAACATCGATCTGCTGCCTCCTGCACACCCCCAACTGGGGATGTGCCCGCAACCAAGGTATGTGCCCCTGACCAGAAGTGAACCCGGGACCTTTTAGTCCGCAGGCTGACAGTCCATCCACTGAGCCAAACCAGTTTCCGCAAACATACTTTATTTTAAAGCAAAATATCTTCGCCAAATTAAAAAAAATAGTGTTTTTAAAAGCAATTCTAAATCACCTCCACAATCTCCATTAGACATTATATACACACTAAAGCTGTCAATATTGAACACCCAAAGAAGTCCAATTATTTATCCTAGATATGTGACCATATTGTGTTGCTTTTCGTGTACAATATTCCCTCGTGATTATAAATGATCATTTTATCAAATTAAAGTGATGCTGATACTAACACTTTTTACACATTCAGTAAAATAATGAGACAAGCCAACACACATTACTTCTGGGAAATCATTTCAATAACATACAAGCTCCTCAGATGTTGTTGAAGTTACCGTTCATAATACAATAAACATACCAAAACATTCCACACTGAAAATGCACTCAGTGTATGGAGAGGTAACTGTCATTGTCATCATCATCATCATCATCATCATATTAATAATAAAGTAATAAATTACACCTCACCTGAAAAGAAATATGTTTCCCATGATTTATACAGCCTCACTGAATTTAGGAAAATCCATTATAGTTGGAAGATTAAAAATATCATGGGTACTGAACTGTGACATGGTTCTCACGAAGGCATAGCATTGGAAAACCATTTCAGTGACACTGGCTAAGTTTGCAAATGCACTGTAAGATTTTTAAATTAACTAACCATATTAATTGCCAAGTACAATTACCAAATGCGTTTTCCTATCGATCTTAGGGTTTAGCACAAATTAAATAAGCAGGAAGAAGTTATTTTTCTCTCTGTTTCTCCAACTATATATAGTGAGTTCAAGCTCTAGAATCATAGGTATAAGAACTGGTCAAATGCATTTGCTATGACGTAAGAACATCATTATATTTTCTTCAAACTTAAATTTCCACCTTATTAACATTTATCCCTGTTGTAGGTTTGTACATTCCTCGTATACTCAATTTCCTCTCCCGATTTTTCCTTCTCATGCAGTTTATCCTTTTGCTGTACCAACTGATGATAATAGCAAACACTTATTTGCATATTTCTGGGTCAGGCAAGACTCGAAATGTACTACATGAACTAGTTTATTTAATCCTCACAACAATCTTATGGAGTGATTTTGCAAATACAAAAAGATTGAGGTTAAAAATAATGATATTATATGCTTCGTTCACAATCATGCAGCTGGTTTGTGGGTAAGTTGCAGATGCAGCATTTTTATCTTTGACATTAGAAAAATTTCAAAATAAGTTTACTTCCAGTTCATCAACAACTCATGTCCCCTCTTGATTTTTATATAATACCATTTCCCACATGGATACTTTTAAAACATATATCAGAACTATTATGTATTTATAAATATGTCTGCATATATGTCTGAAATATACGAGTCTTTCTTAAACATGACAACAATGTCATTGGCACAGCTACAAACTAAGAATCATTCCTCCAAATCCAGTCAATATTTAAAGTTTCCATGATTGTCTCATAAATATACTTTTTTATTGGATGTTTGAATTAGGATCCAAGCAATGTCTAAATATTCCATATTATTATTGTCTTATAAGTTTCTTTTAATTTATAGATATCTCTCCCTGTGATTCTCACAGTTTATTTAATACAAAAAAAGCAGATCTTATTCTGTGAGGTTTTCTAAATTGTGGATTTCTCTAATTGCATCCTAAAATTTCTGCGGTTGTCATAATTAAATGTGTTGTTATTTATTATGTTCTTCTGTCCCTTGAATTACCTGTAAACGGATAGTTGCATCTACAGGCTTAACATGAATGCTAGTGTGTGTGTGTGTATGTGTGTGTGTGTATGTGTGTGTGTGTGTTTCAGTTTGGTTTGGTTTGAAAACTGTGTCATAGCTGAAGTGCCAGGGATTGAACTCAGTCTGGCTCCTGCATCTGTGTTTGTAACTACTCCACTACACATTCTAACATGCCATGCTCCTTTCATCCTATTCACAGCTTAGTGGCCCCTACCTCTAAGGAGCCTTCTGGGATACCACTGAGCCATCACAGATTCTCAGTCCTCTATTGCTGAGGATAAGATACTTACTTTGTATGGAATGTTTTGTGTATTTATCATATCTCAAGATGGTAAAACAATTTATTAGTGATGTATTGCATCACTATTATTTTTAAACAGAACACTGTGCCTTTTATCTTTTTATTTCTAGCATCCAGTCTATATCTGATTCACAGGGATGGTACTAGTAAACATGAATGAGGGAAATGTGTAAATGAACAGATGAATACAGGATTGACTGAAATGGAGATGCTTAAAAACCATATCGCATCTAGACAAGGAAGGATTAAGGTTGGAGGTTGAGAGTTATCAGTTTAAAATACTAGCTACAGAAAAATTCAGGACCCTGACTCAAAATCCCAAGCATATCGCTATGTGGTTTTGACATATTAAAAGAGTAGAAACTTTGCATTATTTTGCAATATGTAGCAAAGAACTTTGGATATCTTAAGAAAAAGCAAATTGGTAACAAATATAGAACCCTGAGAAGTAACATCAGAATTGATATAATAGACTTGGGAATGGGAAGACCTGGAGCTGAGAGACAGGAAGTTCAAGGGCACTCATAGTGTCTTCACTGGGAGGAAACTGCCTCTCGTGTTCTGGTTTATTTGTTTGTGCCTCTAAGATGCCCAAGATTCAATTTTCAAGAAGGGATCATCAAATCATGAAAATGTAACCTCGTCTCTGATCTTGGACTGAGGGAAGGCCAGATTCCTGATTAATGGTTCTATTAAATCACATCCCATGGAAAAGAGACAATTCCACCAAAGCAAAAGCGGTGCTGTTAAGAAGGGCAAAAAAAATGTATACTTTAATTCCTTTACAAAATTCCCAGAGCTACTAATATTTCCAAAATATCCCTGAAGTGCCCACGCTAAGAATACAGCTAAGAACTAGACAAATACGAAACCTGCCTTTATGAATTTAATAAAATATACAAGTATGGTAATTGTCACAAAATGGTGAGCGAAGAACGCTGTAGAAACATACAACAGGAACAGCTAATTCAGCCCGGGTATTCAGAAAAGACCCTGCTGAAGAATAAACATATAACCGGAGTCTTAAAAGATGGATCAGAGTTACCTAAACAATGGAAAGGTGAAGGATGTGCCAGAATAAAGGAATAAAGTGTGCCTGAATGTGTCCGAGGCTAGACAATGAATCTCCTTTATGGAATAGAGACAGCCCCTTGGAAAAGAAAATAAACTTTGAACAAAGCCCTAAAAAGCAGCAGTTTAAATGATGCTTGCTGGTTTAAGAGGTGTCAAGAATCTGAGGACAAGGGAAGAAGAAATTTAGTAACGTGTGTTGTGATGCATATTAAAGAGAAAGAAGGCTGGAGAAGGAGGAAGTGATCAGCATGCCTTAAAGCCGCTTGAAAAATAAAGCTTCAAAATTACCGGCTGGATTTAATTACATAGGAGCTGTTGTTAATCTCAGTCAGGAAAATTCAATAGATTGGTGGGGATGGAAGTCAAATGGAAGAAAGTTAAGGTGTAGATGTGCGGAACTACACATAAATAATAGAGTAAACTTGTTTTAGAAGATTTGATGATGGAGAGGAGGTGAAATGAGTAGGTGATGACAAGGGAGAAAAGTTTTAATGCCGTTACCATTGGCAGTGGGGATTTTGGAAGCCGCTGTTGGACGGTTGACATGTGTAAATCGGTCTCTTTAAATGGGCACGATACTGAAATTGGATTATTTTTATATACTTTGGGCCGTTTTGTTTTCTATCAGTGATCTTCCACTGTTTTAACCCAAAGAGCCACCCGAACCTGGAATGGCAAACACCGTCCTTTGCAACACAATTCTTCAGGCAGCTCTTCTAAAGAGTAATGGATTCGGAACCTGGAATGGCACTTAAGGCTACATTTGGACTCAACAAGCAAGAGTGCCGTGATTGATTAGCCATGTCTGCTGCTAGCTCAGAAGTAGAGACGGATGCTGCCACATACATGCTGACAGCAGCCTAGTAGCTTCACTTGGCAGCATAGCCTTCTTAAAGGGCTGGTTTAGTTGATAGTCCAGGAAAAATAACTATGATATAAACTAGAGGCCCAGTGCATGACATTTGTGCACGAAGGGGGAGGATCTCTCAGCCTGGCCTGCACCCTCTTGCAGTCCAGGACCCCTCACTTCTTACCACCCGCCTGCTCGCTGCTCCTTACCACTCAGCTCACTGTCCTTCGTGCTGCCATGGAGGCGGGAGAGGCTCTCACCACCACTGTTGCATTCGCCAGCCATGAGCCCGGCTTCTGGCTGAGCGGTGCTCCCCCTGTGGGAGTGCACTGACCACCAGGGGGCAACTCCTGAATTGAGCATCTGCCCCTTGGTGGTCAGTGCACGTCATAGCAACAGGTCGTGCCACTGTGCAGTCAATTTGCATGTTAGGCTTTTATTCTATAGGAGTCTCAAATCCTCTTTATGCTCCATGTAGGGTACACTATATATTTCTTATACAGAACCTATCTTTTATTTTGATAATCTAATGGTATTGCCTCTTTATAGTTGGAGAATATATTTGAGCACAGCTATCTGGATTTATAATTATGTGGGTCTTTTTATTCTCTACATTTACATAGTGGTTGAGATAGTTTACATGCAATCGTCCTATTAACATTAACGTTTCAATGTTAGCACATAAATGTTTATTTCTCAAAGAAATATGCCCCTTGTCTGAGAAAAACAGCTGATTGCAATATGTTCCATCTCGACTCCAATGCTGTCGCTGGGGGAGATGCATCCTGGCGGTCCTGTTGAGATTTGTGTGTGGATACAGACCTTGTCTGAACTGCAGATTACATCCACCTCATTGTCAGTGCTGCACAGGGGTCTGAAAGTGTGAGTTTTATTTCCCCACAAGTGAAGAATTATGGCAGCAAAAGAAAGGCAATGGAGAAATAAGCAAAGCATCAATTTTAAGACGAAGCCTTCCACCTGAGAGGTAAAAGGGAAAGGATGGGGTCATAAAAGGAAGGAAAGATGTAAGGAGAGATCCCAAACTATTATGTGAGTGAGAATGTTCCTTTGCTCTGATATGTAACCCCCGGGTCTTGTTTAGTTTCCCCAAGCCGAATGTCATGGGAAAGAAGACTACTAGATAATTAGGGACCATTTATTTCCTGACCACGTCTCTACAGTGCCAGTCAGCTGAATGTTAGAGGAATAAATTCACTGTTTAGTTCATCTTCTTGCTAGCTATCCCTTTATGGTCACAGGTTTCTGTCACCTCAGTGTGCCTTACCCCAACACTAAAATATTTATTATGAAGAATAGATTATGAAATAAATACATTTTAAGACATATATTTTAAATGTGTTAGAATAGAAACTATTTCTCTCAATCAGTTAAATAATTAATTCCAATGTTATTCAGACATTACCATAAATGAATGTCAGTCTTCAGATGGTTTCAGTTGATTTTACAGTTTCTAAGACCATTTCAGGGTTTTGTTTTTAATAAGAAGTGGATACTGAGTAAAATGAGACTGTAACTTAAATAAGTGGTTGGTGAGGGCATGCAACAGGGGGTAGGGGAGGCTGGGGGAAGGCCGATGTGGGGGAAAAGGAGATATATGTTCTAATATATGTAATACTTTAAACAAAATTAAAAAAAAATAAAATATATTTAAGAAGAAATAAATAAATAAATAAGTGGTTGGCAAAACAAAAGTCTAGGCAAACTGACTTGCCATGTGAATGAAAACACCCAAGAAGCAAGATTTCATTGAAATTTGAAGCAACAAATTATTCTAATGGGATAATATAATTGAGTGAACATTGGCCTAAGTAAAACTGATTTTATTCATAATCTACTATTGGTACTTTTATTGGCTTCAGAGGCATAGTCATAATGATAAAGCCAGTACCTTGGAGTCCTATGAGCTGAGCCACTTAATAGAAACCTATAAATAAATAGAATTCATAAGGCTTCTGTCTGCACACACAGGATTATTAGATTTGAGATCAACGAGGTTTCTTTCACCACATCCACAAGTCATTTGTGACCACTGGGGAACTTAATTTCCTAAGGATGATCAATGTTTTCTTCATATGTAAGAGGCACCCATGTTGATGCAATAAAAGGAAATAACATTGGGAAAATAAAGTTCTTAGGAGAAATCCAGTGGCTAACTATTGAGAACATCAAAAATGTATAATCTGACATTTTCTAATAAAAAATGTGAGGATGATTTGTTCTATAATTGTCCAGTAAAGAGTACTCTCAAAAACATTTTACCCTCCGAAAACAAACAAAAAAACCCAAACATTTACCCAAAAGGAAAATTTTAAGTGTGCTCTCCTACATATATGCTTATACATATCAAACTACCTTTCCTAGTAGCCAGAGAAATGATTAAATTATCAGTATAAACTAAAGATACTATTACAGCAGAAAAAACTTCTTTCCAAGTAAAAATGTTTTTATTTAAAATTAATTTAAAATTTATTTTATATATTGGTTTTAAGTTATGAAAACCACTTGATTTGTCAGAAAAGCAGCTATTAATCTTTTTACTTTTGTATTCTTGGTTCAGTTATTTAAATCTCATAGTAAGTATGTACTTTTTCAGCTACAAATAATAAGTTAAAAATGCATTTTTGATAACCAATTGTAGAACCATAATTGTATAATATGGTGTGAAGTCACCTTCTAATTACAATATAAGTCAGTTCAATGATTTTTATAATGCACAAGTTCTACTTACTTATATTCATCCTCATAAAATGTTCAGAAATTGATTTTTCTAAGCATAAACAGTTTATTTAAAAACAAATAGCAGAAATGTGTATGAATTATAAAACTAATGGATCAAAAAAAAAGAATGAAGTGATAGTGTTTAAGTAACAAGTGCCTTTTGAATATTATTATTATGAGTTATTTTGGAATAACTCATGATGAATTACATTCACCAAATACTCCAGCACAATTTACAATGTCCCATCAAAAGACACAGGTAACAATGTGACTTGTTTGATTTGAAGCATGAACCAAAGTCTCAAAAGAATGTTATTCTTGAATTTATTCCATAGAATTACTTTCTGGGAAAGAATCACTGATGATAATAGTCAAAAATCACCCGCCAATATGCATGCATCCAATGGGGATCAAATAAATTGAATCCATATTCTAAATCCAGGTTCTAAAAATCCATGCTCTTTCTATGTGTCATACATGATATCTCCCTTGTTTTCCTCACTTTGAACACTGTCATATCTACGGCTTATCTTGACACTCAATATGGTGCTACTTAAGGTTATAGCCCAAGCACCGGTCAGAGGGTTTAGGCTCCCATTTCCACAGGAACATAAATAAATACTAAAGGTAGAAAGAGTGACGCAAAAACAATGCTCACTTTTATAAAGCTGAAAACCACCAGTTTTATCACTAACTACTTTATTTATTTTTGTTTCATAAGGCCGATTTCACCTAAATCGTTACTCCATTTTATTTCTTAGGCATTTCTCTTCTAAAAGAAAAATTGCCTTGTTGGACATAAGTATCTGTACTCGGAAATGGGTATTTCCGGAATGCAGAACAGATCTGAGATTGGATCAAGAGGAGATTTGACTTCTTAGCAACCTAGGGAGTTGAGTGGAAACCAAAAGTGAATTATCATAGTTTTTAAGGGAACACACTTACTCAAGGCCAGGGCATCAAAAGTGGATCAAGACTAGAAGGTAGAACAGGGGAGTCCAGAGGCATCAGTGTTCAGAAAGCATCTGACCCAACACACCCTCACCCGGGACTGCCCAGCTGGCTTCCACTCCTGTGTTTTCAAGCTATAGATTCTACCCCAGAGGAACCTTTAAAGAGTCATTGTTTCCTAACAATTACTTAAACGACATGCTTTGAACTAGACACAGATTAAGTTTATAATTCTAATATTAGAAAATAAACAAACTGGGGAAAGGAAGAGAGTATTTCATCAGGAGTTTAGAATTCTAATCTGCATAAAACCTGAAGAAAACAGAGACCTTTCATCAGCAAACTTCTAAGGAGAGAGGGGAGCAGACTGGAGGGATCAATGGGGGTATATCTGTACTACTTTCAACAATGAAGATACATTTTAAAAAAGAAAATTTGCTGGGTCAGCATGGCTCAATGGTTGAGCGGTGACCTATGAACCAGAAGGTCATGGATCAATTCCCAATCAGGACACATGCCCAGGTTGCAGGCTCAATTCCCAGTTTGGGGCGTGCAGGAGACAGCTGATTTATGATTCTCTCTCATTGTTGATATCTCTCTCTCTCTCCCTCTTTTCTTTCCTCTCTGAAATCAATAAAGAATATTTTTTAAAAGAAAACTTCTAAGGAAAACCAGAGGGAGTTGTATGTTTTCTTTTACTCTCTGTCTTTTTATTTTTTAACATCTTGAAAAAATTAATTCTAGACAATCTACAGTATTAATTCTTTTGGAAAATATATTCATGTGAATAGAAGGTAATATTATGTAAAGCAAATTGTGATTTTAAGACTAAAAAATGAAGCTAATTTTTTATTGAGAGAGATTTGTTGTTCCACTGATTTATGTATTCATTGATTGATTTCTTGTATGTGCCCTGATTGGGGATCAAACCCGCAATCTTTGCATGATGCTCTAATCCAGTGGTCGGCAAACTGTGGCTCTCAAGCCGAGGTTTGCCGCTCTGTTGACTAATGAGTTTGCCAACCACTGACCTACACTCTCAATTCCAATAATTCCAGGCTGTTGTTGTTCCTTGTGATGAAGCCCCCACCCACAGAACTCCCTAGCTAGGACCTCCAGTTAACTTGTGAAGTCCATTCATTTGACTTTTGAGAATGAAATTTTATACTATCAACAACTATTTATACTTACCATTTAAAATGAAACCATTCTCAATAAAATTATATTTCTTAAAATTCAAGCAATATTTGTGAATCCAGACCTTCATGCGTCAGATATTTATTTGGAAAATCTAGGGGCCTTTTTTTTTTAAAGTTGAATTATTCTTTTGTGAATGTTCATAATGAATGAATTCCACTATGCTTTGGCCTACAGCTTACCTTTTTGGGGTCACTGCCACATGTGTAAACTCTCTGTCCCTGGGGGAAAAAAAAACAGATGTGCTAATGCAAAAAATATTGAATTTCTAAGGGCACTTGGAGTCTTCGGGTTAGAATCTTTGGCTTACAAGCTTATTTAACTATGTCATCCCTTGGAGAAGGAAAATTTTTCAAGTCATGGTTTTTTTCCCCCCTACCCCCATAAGATAATTTAAAGAAGATAGAAAGGAAAACCGTGTGTTTTCTCTCCAGGATGGTAAACCAGTAAGATGATGCAGGCTGTGCCCTACACAAAAGCACCCGCAGAGCGAGCGGAGATTGAGTGAGGGCTGAAATCTTCAATCCATTAGCCCGGTTGCCGGGCTGCGGTCCCCCTGGAGATGGAACACTCTTTTTCCATTTTGTCTAGCCACAAGGGTGCCTTTTCCATTACGTTTTGTTAGCTGCTGCCCTGCTTTCCAGCTCTTCCGGTTTGGCTCCTCTTGTACCGTGAACATAGAGAAAAATCTTTATGTATAACCGTGTGCGCATGCACAGACACATGCAACTTATCATATCGAGACGGTTTGATAATTAAACATTGAAATCTTTAATTCATCTCTTTCAATCTCATTTCCACTCTTAGGAAATGATTCATTTGTGTTCATGTTTTTTTTAAAATAGATTTTATTGATTTTTTTTATTTTACAGAGAGGAAGGGAGAGAGATTGAGAGTTAGAAATATCGATTAGCCGCCTCCTACACACCTCCTACTGGGGATGTGCCTGCAACCAAGGTACATGCCTTGACCAGAATTGAACGTGGGAGCCTTCAGTCCGCAGGCCGATGCTCTATCCACTGAGCCAAACTAGGTAGGGCTTGTTCATGCTTTTAATTTGCCATTGGTGATCAAGATATGACAAAAAATATATGTATCACGACAGATTCTCTCTCTTCTTCACAAGTATAGTCTAACAGTGGAAGGTCAGTTTGAGTTAATAGAAAAAAGTATTTTGCATTCCTCACAGCTGTAACTATAAGAGAAAAAAACACTGGGGATCCTTTAGGAGAGAAAGATTTTTTTTGTTTATTTTTAATACATTTTATCGATTTTTTACAGAAAGGAAGAGAGAGGGATAGAGTTAGAAACATCAATGAGAGAGAAACATTGATCAGCTGCCTCCTGCACGCCTTCCCCACTGGAGATGTGCCCACAACCAAGTTATATGCCCTGGACCAAAATCAAACCTGGGACCTTTCAGTCTGCAGGCTGATGCTCTATCCACTGAGCCAAACCGGTTTTGGTGGGAGAGAAAGTTTTGATTTAACTGTTGCCTGTGTGTGTGTGTGTGTGTGTATGTGTGTGTGTGTGTATATGTGTGGTGTGTGTGTGTGTGTGTGTGTGCGTGTGTGTGTGTGAGTGATGGCCTCTCTTCCATCGCCCACAAGGAGTTCCACCTAGCATGGCTGTCACTCTTCGTCTCCATTAGCTTTCCTGGCTCAGTGCTTGGACTTCCCTGAAGCCACACCTTGCCCATGTAGGGAAGGCACACCTGTCCCCTCGGACTCTACCAGGCCTCAGTCACCATGTGAGTAGTTTCCATAAAAACCAAACCTGATGAGTCTGAACACCACCACTCCTGCCACCTTATTCGGCTCTCAACTCTAGCAGAGAGCCATCGCTGCCACCACACTCAGGATGTACGCAGGGCCATTTGTGTTCTGGATCACAATTGCTCTCAGGCTGTGCAAACAGGTGCCATGAAACACCGCCTTCTCAATTTTAAACTCCTCTTCTCTGAAGGGAATCTTTCTTTCTGCATCTTCAGTAGATTTCCCTTCAA
This sequence comes from Lasiurus borealis, assembly GCA_004026805.1. Classification (NCBI taxonomy): domain Eukaryota; kingdom Metazoa; phylum Chordata; class Mammalia; order Chiroptera; family Vespertilionidae; genus Lasiurus; species Lasiurus borealis. The sequence goes on from PVJN01004818.1 coordinate 38,497, forward strand.
CCACAGGGAACCCTGGCTGACGGCAGCCTCTGAGGCTGTTTTCATTCTTTCAGCAGGAAGGAAGGCTGCCATGTGTTTTTAGGCGCACTGTCTGCATTGGAAGGTGTGCCATACTCAAACTGAGTGCAAAGCCAGTCTCCCTGCCAGTGTGCTCGGGACACGTGCCATAATTGCTGCTAATGAGTTCAGAAGCGGGTTGATCAGCGCCCGCTATGATGGACAGTGAAAGGAAATGGACTCCCCTCCATCTTTTCCTATAAGGCTGGGCCCCCTGCCTAAACCCCCTCCTTTTCCTGAGAGGGGCCACAGGTGTGCCAGCCATGTCCTAGCTTCCCCGACCCCCACCCGAATGGACCGATGAAGCTCCAGGAACACAGCGAGGGTCCTAATCAGGCTAAACCACAGAAAGACCCTAATTCAAGTGACCAATCTCTGTCATCCTCGTCACTTTCCTAAGCCCCCCCAATTATCCTGCCCCATAAAACTCATTGTTCCCGCCCGGCTCGCTCTCTCACCTCGCTGCTGCGCCAGAAAGAGGCTGAGAGCCAAACCCGGGTTTGATAAACACTCTTTGCTTTTGCATCGGAAAAGGCTCCTTAGTGGTGGATTATTGGGGACCCCGAACTCTGGGCATAACAGACAGCTGCAGGAGGCCGGAGTGGAGTCATGGTCTAGCTCAGCCCCACGTGCTGCAAAAATCTGGAGAGGCTCTCAGACCTGCGCTGGCCTGGCTCTGCCCTCCACCCAGGTGTCAGGCTTAACCCACCAGCTTGAAACGCCACTCAAGTTTTTGCAGATGCTTTCCACTCCCTCTCCTGCTGCACTCCCCCTGGCCTGCCCGTTCCCGGGCCGGTGCCACCTTTTCATCTGGCTCAAGCTCTCCGCACTCCTGTGTCCTTCGATTTGCCTGCCGGTGAAGCTGGAGCCTTCAAATGAATATGGACCATGCAACCCGCCAGGATTCTAGATCCTTGTTCACCTCCTTTCTGAGACATGGCCTGCCATTTTCAGGGCGCTATAGTTCTGCATCACAATTGCTCTCCGGCTATGCAAACACGGGGCATGAAATGCTGTATTCTCAATTTTAAATGCAGCGGCCTGAGTGTTAAGACACAGCAACAGGCTTCAGACTAACTCCTGGACTGGCCACAGAGTTTCTTTCTTCTGAAGGGTTTCTATTCCTCCTGGGGCCAGGAGTCACATGTAAATAAGAGAAACCTGTTTTCGGGATTGTCATTCCAGAGTGCATGAAAGTGGGGAGATTATTTCTTCAGATGTAAACAGCTTCTGACCTATAAAATCCTAGCTGGAGCGTCAGTCACACAGCTGCTAATAGGCAGGGCTAGAGACAGGACAGCAGTGGAAGGAAGAGGCACAGAAAGTGAACTGCCTCTCGTTCTAGCTCAGTGCTGTTAGAACAGTGGTTCTCAACCTTCCTAATGCCGCGACCCTTTAATACAGCTCCTCATGTTGTGGTGACCCCCAACCATAAAATTATTTCCGTTGCTACTTCATCACTGTAATTTTGCTACTGTTATGAACTGTAATGTAAATATCTGATATGCAGGATGTATTTTCATTGTTACAAATTGAACATAATTAAAACATAGTGATTAATCACAAAAACAATATGTAATTATATATTGTGAAATATTTATGTCTAATTACAAATAAATGAAATTTTGTCCTGAATCGTGGTGTAGCATAGGTAACAGTCTTCATATGACAACAGTAAACTACATTGCTACACCCAGGAGCCGTCTGTTGGTTCCTAAGACCATGGGAAATATGTGTTTTTCGATGGTCTTATGCGATCCCTGTGAAAGGGTCCTTCGACCTCCAAACGGGTTGCCACTCACAGGTTGAGAACCGCTGTATTAGAAGAAAAACCCTCAGCGAGGTCCCTAAATTCTAGCCTGTTTTTCCTTTTCTGAGCAATAGGTAATTTGTTATGGGAGCAGAGGTTCTGTCTCATGGCTGCACGCCAGAATCAGCTCAGGAGCTTTTAAGATGTATTCATACCTGGATGCCATTCAGACTAACTTAAATCAGAACTTCTGGGGCCTGGGGCCTAGGTCCTGGTCTGACTAAATGGCCCCCAGACTCCTGCAGTTGCCTGGATAAACAGGATCTTTCTACAGACAGACGAACAAACCCCATCCTCAGCTTCATACCTCACATAGACCGTCAGCATGAAAAGATGCCTCAGAATCTTAAGTTCTTTTGAAATTTGATGTCTTGCTTTGTGTCCTCCTTGCACTCACTGGCATTGAATATTATTCTCTGCATATTTTGAGGTTTTTTTTTTTTTTTTTTAGCTTCAAAAAATTAGCCCCTACCCTGCCTGTGTGGCTCATGAGCGTTGACCCAGGAACCAACAGGTCCCTGGTTCGATTCTGGGTAGTAGCCTTGATCATCAGTAGGGGGCATGCAGGAGGCAGCTTCTCTATGTTTCTCTCTCATTAATGTTTCTATCTTCCTACCTCCTCCTTTCCTCTCTCCCTAAAAACAAAGTTTAAAAACCATTTAAAAAATTAGTGCCCATCTCTTGTCTGCTCTTCTCTCCTCGTTTTAAAGGATTCTACCTGTTTCCCCCATTTACTGGTGTTTGAATGGTGTCTGGAGAAAGGGTAGAAATGTTAAGTATGTAATCTGCTGTGTTTACTAGGCATACTTTCCTCTCTCGGTATCTGAATTTCTCATTAGATTTGGCGGGAGCCTTGCAGAATGTCCTGCTTTCCCTGATATGCCATCATCCTCAGAGCTCAAGTGACACCCATCTGGAAAAAATCTATGGTGCACTTCCAACCCTCCTTTCCCCCTGAGAGGCCACCTCACCTGTCATCCATCCTTAGTCATTTCTGGTGTCACAGGGAAGAGGGGAACTCTTCACATTATTCCAGAAGCCTTCTCTTCGCCTTGTACTTCTGTTCCACATCCCTAAATCTGTCAACACCCTCCCCTTTTAGTGATCTCCTTCACAAATCTCACTTCTATCTCCCCTAGTGAGAGAGCTTTCAAACGCCTTGCATATAAACCAGGGCTACAACCAGTTTAAGAGAGAAAGAATAACCACTCAAAAATATTTTTGAAGATAGTTAAAAATTATTTAAAAATTCTTTTTAAACGGTGGTAGAAAACAAACTTCTTTACCTTAAAAAAGTTACAAAGCCCTGACTGATTTGCCTCAGTGGATGGAGCATTGGCCTGCGGACTAAAGGGTCCCAGGTTCAATTCGGGGCAAGGGCATGTACCTTGGTTGCAGGCACATCCCTAGGGGTGTGTGTGCATGAAGCAGCCGATCGATGTTTCTCTCTCATCAATGTTTCTGGCTCTCTGTCCCTCTCCTTTCCTCTTGGTAGAAAATCAATAAAATATATATATTTTAAAAAGTTATAAAGATTACTCACTTTGCAGCTTTTCTTTTTCCTGTAATATAATGTGGAAGTCTGTGAGTAACTCCAACCTGCACGTTCAATTTGACGACTATGGAAATGTCTAATAAGTAAATGGGGGCATTCCTGATCATCTTGAAGAAATACACAATATACAACCTACATGACATCTTTGAACATTTGAATGTCTTGCTAAAAGGAACATTTTTGCCTTAAACTTATACATTTCTTCTGTCTCAAATTATTCCTCATTGTTGCTTTAATTTTAATTCCCTGTCTCTTACTCTTTTTTGTGCGTTAGCAATAATGGATAATTCAGATGGATTACTGATGCCACCCCTAGAGATGTACCTGAATTCAGCTGAGAACAAAATCACCTTGATCTGTAAACACTTTAGTAAACTCACCGAAGCTTAATGACTTCAACTGTTTCCATCATCATATATGACCCTGAAAGCACGCCGATTTCATACGTTTCACAACAGTAGCAAAATTAATTATTTTAGCTTCAATATTCTGCCAGTTTCAAAAACAAGAACAAGCTAAAACCAATCTATATGCTAAACCATATTCACTAAGACTTGAAAACCTCGTTTCTACTTTGAAGTTCATTACGGTTGTATGCTCTGTGTCTATGTGTCTGCACATTTTTATCCATATGTGTATATGGATACATATATGTGTAATATACATGTAATACAATTATATGGCATATATTTCCCTATTTGTGTATGTGTGTACATACACATGTACATGCACCACTCCAAGGTTTTAGAAAAACGGAAATGATCACTATAAAGTTAAATTATCTTTTAAAAGTATTCTCTATGTAGATATTAACTATATTATTCTGCCAGTATCTAACTATCAATATATTCAGAAAAATGTTTAAATGTAAACATGATTCTGTCCAATCGGTGATTTTAAGAGCAGATCCGTATAAACCCAGAAGAGTGGATGTGACCAGAGGTCTGACTATGGTCCCATCCTAACCCTGTTCTTGAATATTTTTCAATAAATAGCTACTTTATATGGAGGAATCTGTTCAGCTTGGTTGGCTGATCTGTGCAGTTAGGTTCTTAGGAAGTAGTTTTGATTTCAGTAAGATGACCCTAGACCAGCCCCTTTCATTAACAGTTGCAAAAAAAGTGTCGAAACTACTAGACCCCGAGAATTGCAAAAGAAAGCCTTTCTCTTCAAAATTCAGGGCACCATATTGATTATCCAGAAACAAAAGGGGATAGTAATGGCGATCACATTACACAAACGGAACATTTCAGAGGTTAAATCACATTAAAACTGCGCAACAGTTCCAGTCCATCAAGCAGTTCTTAAACATCTAAACCAGGCCTAGAGCAGGACTAGACTCTGTGGGAAAATTATAGGAAGGGGTGCTCTCTTCTCCTTTACAGTCTGAGCTGGTTACAGAAGTTAGATTCAAAATATGAATCAATGTGAGAACAACATCCGTTTTGTTTCTAACGTTAGAATGACAAATGGTGGATTTCTGTCAATAGGTCCTCACTGTGCTGGTGACAAAACAAATAGCAACAACAGACACGGTGCCCACCCTCATGGAACTGATGGCACTTTGCTTTATCTCCTCTCTTTTTCCCATGCCAGGACTCAGCGATTTCATTTCCTGTAGTTTCTTGCTTGGACACTCCACATCCCCCCTCCCCCCAAATATGTCTCTCTTCTTATACAGCACAATCACCCTCTAAAGCAGTGGTTCTCAACCTTCCTAATGCTGCGACCTTTTAATACAGTCCCTCATGTGGTGGTGATCCCCAACCATAAAATTATTTTTGTCGCTACTTCATAACTGTAATTTGCTGCTGTTATGAATCTTAACGTAAATATCTGTGTTTTCCGATGGTCTTAGGAGACCCTGCTAGCTGTTCTCGACCCACAGGTTGAGAACCGCTGCTCCAAAGCCTGGGGGAAGGAAATCAAGGAAGGCCTCACTCTGCGTGGAAGGTCAGAAGTGAGCTGCAATCAATAGGCATTTTCCCCACGCCCTTCTTGCCCTGCTTTAACGCCATAGTTTCGCTGTTATATGTATGTGATAGACACAAACCAAAGTATTCCCCAAAATGGATCCTTGCTTCTTTCTGGACCATTGGTTGACAGTTCAATGCATCCAGATAGAAATTTTGAAATGTACACTGTATTTTTTCAAGAATAAGTCTATGGAGATCATAGAAAAGGGTTCAAACTTTAAAATCACCAGAGAAAGATAATATAACAGAACAGTTGTGGTTATAAGTCGTAAGAATTAAATTTTAGGGGAAAAATCAAATCCTTTCCTTATCACTAGCCACATAGGAGTGATGGGACTTGGTTTCTATTTACACTGTGACTATGTTTGTTTCTTGTTGGTGCTGTGTTTGCAATGAAATCAGAAGTGATTAATTAACTCTATTAGGAAACTCAAGTACAAAATATTTCAATTCAACTTAAAGTGCATATTTGAAAATTACAAATGATGCTAAACTTGAAAGCTAATTCGTCATCTTCCGCACAACTATGTTTTCTCCAGTATTACTGTTGTCTCCAATTATGCACAATTTGCACATGACTATTAACTACAGGTTTCAGTAAAAAAAAAAGTCTCAGATTCAAATTTTCAGTTTTAAGATGATTTATCCATTATTTCCCTTCATAGTTGTATAATCTATGCAACCTCCTCCTATTTTTTTTTTGCCTCAATACTACCATTCTTTCTGGTTTCTCTCATATTTTTAAGCTCTTCCCTCTCATATCTCCAAGAAACGTTGCTTCAGAAGGAAGCCAAGATGACAGACAAGCCTTTAGATTCATCACCACATTTGTGCCAAGTTCACACTCCACGGGGCTGTCCCCTGGGGATGATGGACCTGATGGAGTGTGGCAGGGGGACTAGTGCCCACCCATTTCTGCCTTCACAGGATTCATCCAGAAGATAACCTCTGCTTAGGGACCTCCCACTGGCCTGGTCAAAATTTTTTTAAAAATGTAGTGCAACCTGGGCCTCTTCTTACCAATTCTTCCTTCTCTCTCCCTTTTCACAGGTGTCAGGTCCACATCTTGGGGTGAAATCTCTCCCTTCCCACTGCTCCATCTCCCTTGTATGCTTCACAAATGTTTTCCCAAGTAAACCCCTTGCACAGCTAATTCCGCTTCTTAGAAAACCCGAACAAACACATGCATGTGTGCTTTTAAATAGCATTTTCCTCAACTGCCCTTTAAATGTTAATGCTTTCTGGGGTTTGATTCTCTGCTCTTTTTACTTTACACTGTAACTCATTTTAGTTAATCCCGTAGTTACAACATAGTAACCATGTATTACTGCATCCCAAATCCTTATCTACGGCACAGCTCTCTTCCTGGGCAACTGGATCTGTGTATATAGCTCACTATTAGTCGTCTTCACTGGATAACATATTGACTGTGGCACTGCACCATCAACGTATTATAAACTGTGGCCCCCCAAACCCACTCCTTCTCAGTACCCAGCTTAGTAAGTTCTAACACCATCCAATGGCAGACAGTTATCAATCACATTAGAAAACTGCTATTCCTCTCTGATTTCTCTATTTTCCCATCCCCTCACTCAGTCCCCCTGGTCTACCAATCCTCCCGTCCTAATATCTCATTCATCTCTCCTTTTCAAGCCTTGTATCTGTCAGCCATGGAATTCATGTTTACAGAGAATACCAAGTGACTCCCAGTCGGACTTGAAGGAGAAGCAACACCATCATCCATGATGCAGAATTCATGAAACTTCTCAAGAACTGGAAACGCCATTTCTCGCTGATATTTTGTGTAAGATGTCGGGCTGAAAACAGAGGGATTGTTTAACAGCCTTTCAAAGGAGCTGTAGATCCTGCACAGCCAGACAGCTGCTGGTGCCTGCGAGCTTCCTGGGAGGTAAACTGCAGCAGAAAAGCTCCAGGTTTGGGGACTCTGGGTGCATGGGAGGGCTGGCAGGAGGTGCCATAGTAAGAAGTGAGAGTCTTGAAAGGCAAGACCTTTTGTCCCTAATTCTGCTTGGCTCCAATCACTCTGGTTCAGAGTCAGACGTGAAATTTCCAGCTTTTTCTCTTCCCTAACATAAGAAATCAAAAGACTCTTTTCAGGGGAAACTGAACAGCTCACAAGGAAAAACAGAACAATTGTCCTCATAGGAACATTGTGGGTTCACAGAAGGACAGCTTCAGTGGGTGAAGGTGGAAGAAGTTGATGTATAAAACCAAGCACATACTAGTGTTCAGAGTAATTTGACAATTCTCTTAGATGGTTTGGGAAGAGTTATTGATGAAAAAACACAGGAAATGAAGCAAATGAAATGGCAATAATTAACTCCAGGAATTAAAAACGAAAAAACCACTAGGAAATATCAAAAAGCATAACCTAGAAGAGAATAATCTGAACATCATCACTGAGATAAAAGTTGTATTTTTACTTAACAAAAAGTTTGATATTGCCGAAACCAGTTTGGCTCAGCGGATAGAGCGTTGGCCTGTGGACCGAAGGGTCCCAGGTTCGATTCCAGTCAAGGGCATGTGCCTTGGTTGTGGGCACATCCCCAGTAGGGGGTGTGAATGAGGCAGCTGATAGATGTTTCTAACTCTCTATTATTATCTCTTCCTCTCTGTAAAAAAAATCAATAAAATATATATTTTTAAAAAAGATATCAAGAAGCAAAATACTCATGAAAATAACTACATTTAGGCAGATATCTTAAGGGAAAAGCAATCTGTTCTCAGCCATAAGTGGGCATCAGAATCAGCTGGAGTGTTTGTGGAAGCAGCAATTTAGGGTTCACAGCTTCAGTAGGTCTGGGTGGGACCCCGGAAGGTGCATTTCTAACAGCTTCCCATGGATGCTGCTGCTGTAGGTTTGGGGCCCACACTGTCCAACCGTTGCCATGGGATACATGGGACAGTGCCCTTGCAATGTTACATCCGCTGGACCCGCCCTGGAATCACGGCTTATTTTTAATAGATCTTCAGTAACAGTTAGGATATGACAGACATTGTCAAAACGTAACAATCACAGCCTTATTCTCTCCCCCACTCCCCTGCCTCTGCAATTGCTCCCTCCTTGAAATTCCTTGTTGTCTAATTAAGGGAAAGTCGCTTACCTAACGAAAAAGCGGCCTCGTTAATAATTCACATAGTAAGAAGTGGCTTTGGAAAAAGATCACACAAAAAACAAACAAACATGAGTCTCTATCACTTGCATGAAATTTTATAGATGCAAGAAGAGAAGTGAATTCCAATTTTGCGTTCATTTTGGCTCCTTGTATACTGCTCTGAGTATACAGCTGTTTTAGACTTCTATGTCTAGATTCCCCAATCTACTATTTACTTAAGTAATGATAAGTGAGTACACGGGAAAATATGGTTTTCCTGAATCACCTAACGGATGCTAAAAATGAAGAACAAAGAATTCTGAAGCTAGAACATAGCACTTTTATCCTCCTGGGAATCGAGTCTTAACTATTATCTAAGAGCAGAAAGGAGCACCAAGCCAGCAAAAAAAGGGCTTTGTGGGAATTCATCTGTGCTTAATAGCTGAACCTACAGAAGCGGTCATGGGACATTCAGCCAGATGCAAATAGAATTAACCTGGGTTAATCTCTGTGCTCCAAAAGGAAAAATCCTTAAGTCCCACCCTCCCCCCAAAAAACACACATTGGATAAATAAAATTTAGGTAATCCTACTGAAGAATGCCAATTCTTAACTGTAATACTCGTCACTCTTAAATCATCCCCTACTTATATGCTCTCATTCACTAATGCATTTTGTTGCTACCAGTTTTCTGCATGCACACTGCAGTGTAGTACGTACGAGAGGAGACAGAGTGATCGTTTCTATCATAGCGCTTCACATTTTTCTAGTGCTTTAACTACTTTTCCAAAGCACTTTCCCATCTGTTATAACTATCATTTTCCTCCAGAGCCAAGGAGAAATGCTTTGGTTTCCCGGGGAATCCGTGGCTTACTCTATTTTCTAAAACCGCGCAAGTTTACTGAAGGCTCAGTCTCCAGTCCCCCTTTCCCATCTAGCTCCTTCCATGCAGACCTCCAGGTTAATCTCCTCTAGCACTTAACTTTCCCCGGAGGCAGCTGCAGAAGCCAGGAGAGGAGCTGGCCCACGTCCTTTCACTATGGAGGAGTGAAACATCGGCAATATCCTCTCACTTGTGCAAGTGTTGGAAAGAGTAGAGGCTAAATGGGAATCCTTTGGGATTTTAGGTGGAGGTGATTCAAAGAACGGTGGAAGGTAGTAGATGCTTGTCACTACTTCTCAAGCAAAGCAGTTCTCGTCTTACAGATCCACTCCTGTGGGATGCTTCCTGGAACTGTAAGTGAATATAATCCCACACTAGTAAGCGGTAAATAGTGGAAGGTATGGTCCCATCTATCTTTTAGTTTTATTTTGCGTAACTTCTCCAACATGAAAGGGAAAGACGTGCGTGGCATAGTGGTAGGGGATCATATTTGTTTACTTATTTTTTTAAAAAAAATATATATGTTATTGATTTTTTACAGAGAGGAAGGGTGAGGGATAGAGAGTTAGAAACATAGATGAGAGACATTGATCAGCTGCCTCTTGCACGACCCCTACTGGGGATGTGCCTGTTAGGAGCCAGGAGATAAGAGTGGAAACACCCAGAGATCTGCCTCTGCCCCGCATACCTCCTCGACCCCTTCTTCCTTCCCCTTCCCCTCTCTGAGCATATATAAGAGCCACCAAGAATAAAAATTTTGAGGCTTGATCAGAACACCATTTGTCTTGCCTCCATTCTTCGTGTCCCTGTCTGTTTCTCATTCTCTTAGGTGCGTCGCCCCGCCGTTCCTGTTGACTTGCCCTGCAGGCCGGGGCATGTGCCCGCAACCAAGGAACATGCCCTTGACCAGAATCGAGCCTGGGATCCTTCAGTCTGCAGGCTGACGCTCTATCCACTGAGCCAAACCGGTTTCAGCTGTTTATTTCTTTTTAATAGATGCAGTATGCATCCAGTGGTTCTTAAATTTATTTATTAATTTTTTTAAATTGTACTTTATTGATTTTTTTTTACAGAGAGGAAGGTAGAGGGATAGCAAGTCAGAAACATCAATGAGAGAGAAGCATCGATCAGCCGCCTCCTGCACGCCCCACAGTGGAGATGTGCCCACAAGCAAGTAAGTACATGCCCCCGACCGGAATCTAACCTGGGACCTTTCAGTCCGCAGGCCTACGCTCCATCCACTGGGCCAAACTGGTCTCGGCGGTTCTTAAATTTATTATTATTATTTAATTTTTTGGTCAGAAGCCTTTTAAGAATCAAAATTGAACCCACAGACCACTTCCTCAAATAAATCATATCCTAATCTCTAAACAAGGTTGAGCATACGATTTCAAGAGATTCATAAACTCTGAAAGGCTCCTTGCTGAGGTTTCCTGAGAGTGAAATGCACACTAGCTTTGAAGTTAAAACAGGTTCAAGTCTCAGCCATGCCGCCTGTGGCCCTGTATCCTTGTCCAGTTTTACCATTCACGTTTGCAGAGCCTCCACCTGGAGAACTGACACCACAGTGTGTGACCGACTGTCTTCATTGGAGAATAAGGTTGAACTATTCCTAGTACAGTCATCCCTCTATATCCACAGGGGACTGGTTTCAGGACCAAAATCCACAGGTGCTCAGGTCTTTTATATAAAACGGTGTGGTATTTGCTTATAACCTAATAAGCATACCTTAAATCAACTCTGCATACCTTCAATCAACTCTGAACTTAATTAACACTTGAACAACATGGATTCCCTTATATTAAGAGTACCCCCCACCAGTAAATATCTATAGAAAACACAAAATATTTAAGTAATAATTAAAGCACCACCTATGAATTAGAGTATGGGGAAATTATAGATCTAGGGAAAAGATATAGCAATAAGCTAAGACTTTAAAGATCTTACAACCTTACTTATTTCTTTCCATTAATTATTTTATGATTTACAAAAATAGTGATATTAATAAAGAGAATTTTATTAAATCCCCTCAGGAGAGCTATCTCATCTCTCTCAGTATCAATTCCCTAAAGATGTTTTACTTTTCTTGACACATTTATTACAGCTTATTATTAACAGTTTCTGGATTTATCTGATTCCAATGATTTCTTTCTTGATGAAAAGGAAATGGCTCTTTCTATGGTGAGTTGAGTTGTACATACTGCCTCTGTCTGACTTCTGTGCCTGTAAGATGGCAGCTATGGGGGAAAGGTTGGCGTTATAGGAAGAGAGCAGGTGATTCTGAGCAGTTGTTCATGGCAACCATTTCCCACGGTCCTACAAATCAAGTCATTTCAGGATTACCTCTTAAGGAAAGACTTAATCTTACAAAGAATTCATGGATGATGATATTTTAGTCCATCCCAGTTTAGTTTAAAGTTCGGTCATTTGAGCAGAGCAAATGTATTTTCAGTGCTATTCCTAATTTTCTTCTTGGCTTCTCATTTCTCCTACCCCTGTCCCTCCCCTGCCACATACACAGAAGAAATGAAATTTGCTAGTTTTCTGAACCAATTTGTTAAAATCTATAGACCTGAATATGAGTAAGAGGTTTAAAGCAATGCATCACAATATTATACATATATTTTTTTAGAACTCACTCAGTATACAGAAAAATATTATAATGTATAGTAACTTTAGTTTCATTTCTCAGGCCCTAACAGTAAAAGTTTAAAAAAATAAAGGCGGTTTGGTTAGCCTAGATAAGGATATTCAAAAGTCAAAATAATCAGGGTGACCAGAAATAATAGTGAGAAATATAAAGACAAGGTAACACACTATCTAAAGAACATTATCTTAAAGAAAGCGGAATAAGGATTCTACCAGGAACATCAGTGTTGGCTTATTTTACCCTAACTCCTGGTGTTATTTTCTATCTGCTGTTTTAAGACTGACTCTTTTCTCTCTCTCTCTCTCTCTTTTTTAGTTAGTCTTGTTTTGATGAGCAGTACTGCAATATTCCCAGGTTTATGTTTTTCTTTTCCTTTTTATTGCAGTATTCATTCTGTATGGGAACAAGTGAGCATATTTGTTTTGCACAAACCTATCAATATTGCTGATTGTGACTCTAGTAATTAAGAAACACACTCTAAAGCAGTGATTTTTCCACAGGTTATGGCCAAAAAAAAAAAAAAATAGAGTAAGAGGTTTAAAGCAATGCATCACAATATTATACATATTTTTTTAGAACTCACTCAGTGTACAGAAAAAGATTATAATGTATAGTAACTTTAGTTTCAGTTTCTCAGGCCCTAACAGTAAAAGTTTAAAAAAATAAAAGCGGTTTGGTTAGCCTAGATAAGGATATTCAAAAGTCAAAATAATCAGGGTGACCAGAAATAATGGTGAGAAAAATAAAGACAAGGTAACACACTATCTAAAGGATATTATCTCTCTTTTTTTGTTAGTCTTGTTTTGATGAGCAATACTGCAATATTCCCAGGTTCATGTCTTTCTTTTCCTTTTTATTGCAGTATTCATTCTGTATGGGAACAAGTGAGCATATTTGTTTTTTACAAACCTGTCAATATTGCTGATTGTGACTCTAGTAATTAAGAAACACATACTCTAAAGCAGTGATTTCCCACAGGTTATGGCAGAAAAAAAAAAGCTGAACACATGGCAGCGTTTTCTAACTACACAGAAAACTTCCTTTAAAGGTTATTAGTTGACTATAAGCAACCAGAGAGCAACAGGCACCTTGCCCGCCTTCATTACTGTTTTGCCCAGAGATGAAACTGGCAGCTGGAAAGTGGGTGGGGGAGGAGGAGAGCAAATATCACCTCTCTTCCCAGACCAAGAAATACCACTGGCAAGATTCAATATTAATAAAACGAATAGGCCCCGCCGAGACCGGTGTGGCTGAGTGGATAGAGTGTCAGCCTGCAGAATGAGAGGTCCCAGGTTCGATTCCGGTCGGGGGCATGCACCTTGCTTGCGGGCACATCTCCAGTGTGGGGTGTGCAGGAGGCGGCTGATTGATGTCTCTCTCATTGATGTTTCTGACTCTCTATCCCTCTCCCTTCCTCTCTGTGAAAAATCAATAAAACATTAAAAAAAAAAAAAACACGAATAGGCCCTATTCTAAAGAGCATTGGGGTAGGAGGATAATGGAGAACTCTCCTCTGCATGTGACATGAACCCATTACATTTGAAATGTTTCTTTAAGGCAGAGATAAATAACATTACTATAAACACATAGGAATGCACTGTCATAAAAGTTGCTTTAAAAGTGAGCCCGTGCCATTCTAACCTCCATATTTCTAAAGTTCCCAACTCAGTGGTTCTCAAGAGAAAAGAATAAATATCTACTGAAATGAACCAAAGATTAAAATACTCATTTTTTTTTCTGAAGAAAGATGGTTGTGGTAAATGCATTTGTGTTTTTATTTCTCAATCACATTAAAATTCTTCAAATTTCCTACACAATATTTGAAAACACAAAAGCTGGAATTTCAAACATGAGCTCAAATTCTTGATCTTTCACCAAATGGCATGTAACTCTGGATACTGTTAGCCTCTCTAATAGAAAATCCATTTCCTCATCAACAAAATTGGGATAATTATTTTATCACAGCAACTGTACAAATTATACTCTCAATAAGTGATAGCTATCATTTGTACATAAAATTAGATCTGTAGGGTATTGACCAATTAGTCAATGTATAGTTAAATATGTTTTTCATTCCAGAAAAATTTGTTTATTTAATTACAAAGTTAATTAAAAAAAAACTAACACAAGTGTTTATTTTGGCAATTATTTATAGATTATTCTAGAATTGTCACTAAAGAAAGCTTAAACTAAATGATAAAGGAATTAATTCTGGTTGTGAATTTTTTTCCTATTTTAGCACATTTTCATGAGATAAAAAAGAATAAAACCATAAGAACTTATAATTTAATTCAATAACTTATTCAAATTAATGGGTTTGTGTTATGTTTTCTTGGGGGAAAATTTAGTACAAAATATCAGTATATAATTAAGAATCACCACTTGCTCCAACCTGCTGAACTTTATGAAATGTAACATATTCAGAAAAGAGAAAAAAAGCCAAGTATAAAAAGTTAAAAGGAGACATAAGAAAACAATTTTTCTAGGGAAACTAAAAATTATTTTTCAAAACATAAGAAAACACAGCATAGAAATGATCCTGGATTAAAAGTAAGGAGACCTGAGAGTTCTTTCTTGGCAACTAATATGGCATAAGACTTGAGGCACTACTTTATAAAACAGCATATATTTGTTTTCCAGTTTTGTTGAAAAATTATTCACATGTATTATTATATAATTTTAAAGTATAGAGTATTCCCATTAGTCCCATTATATGGTATGGCCTATTTCTCATCCACCAGTTTGCTCTTCTCTGAATATGACCCACTTTGACTATGATCTTTTTCAAAGAAAAAGTCCTTAGATTTGAAAATAAGACTTAAACACAGTAGCAATAAAACATGAATTTACTGAATATTATATTTCTTAATGTTCATTAGTTATTTTTTAAATTTTTTTAAAATGTCACAGTGGATTCATGGTGTCTCTGATGCTTGCTCAGAAGTGTCGAATGTTCAAGATACTGAGTGCATATTTGCAAACTGAAACAATTGGTAGGAGAGAGATGATGAAAATGATGATAGGTAAATTGGCTTTCAATTTTATACTGTCACATTCTCTTCAACTACCTTTCTTCCTTTTGCCTCTTAGCACTTTTATTCCTACATCTCAGAAATTCCCAAGCCTGGTTCCTCTTTCAATGTTAATTTTGACAAATATATATTAAATGGCTACATAGTGCATGAATGGAGAGTATAGCTGGTAAAATGCTTTATTGTCCTTTATTCTTCGAGCCACTGGCATCTTCCCAATTCTACATTTCTTTCACCCCATAAATTCTCTAAACTTAATATCCCATGTTTGCCTTGGATAGATTCAGTTAATAGAAGGAGATATGAATCCAATAGACGCCTTGAGTTAGAGACAGGCTTATGAAAGATAATCCAGAGGATCTCAACCACAGGAATTCTGCCCACAGGGTATACCTCTGGAGGCATAGTTTTGGCTGCCACAGCTGGAGCAGTGTCTACTGCTGACATCTAGTGGGTAGAGGCCAGGGATACGGCCACTCATCTTACAATGCGGAGGCCAGCTGCCCCCATAACAAAGAAGTGTCCAGTCCAAAGTGGCAGCAGTGCTGAGGTTGATAAATCTTGAGCATCATTAAAGGGGACTTCAATCTACATTTTTATATGGATGAGTAAAACAGACAGAGGTGAATTATCAATTTGAATTTTGACCAAACCTTTTTAAAAAGCTTAAATTCTGAGAGATTGTTTAGCTAAAGGTACTTTCTGACTCTAACTTCTTTTAGCAAATATTCAGAGTACTTAGGCATTTTTCTTGCATGGTTGCAAGCATATTTCTGCCTAAAAGCACTAGGTAAACTGTGAGAACATTTAACGATTTTTACAATATTATTAACATTCTGTGAACAACAGATTGACCTGTTCACCAAATAAACAAGCAAAATCCAAAAAACAGGCCACTGCTTTGCAACCTTTTCCTGGTTTTATTTTACTACTAGTGGATATGAAATTATCTTCTTCATATGTCAATATTGTATCTTCAGTCTCACCATCGCAGGTTATAATATGTGACATTACCAGAGAAATAGCCTGATTGACATAAAAAAATCTTAGCTCATTTTGCCAAATTCATATTTGTGTTACCTCTGTGGTAAGTAGCTGCAATTGCTATACTCTGAAGTTTATTTGTACTCAGCTATTTGAAGTTGATTTTGTACTCTTCAACATTTTAACAATAGCTATTTTAACACAAAACACATACAAATGCAATTCTGTAGTAGTTCTAGTGGATATAGGCTCCCTCTCATTTTTGAAAAACAGAGATCATCCTGTGGCTATGTAGATTTTCTGTTCACTGTGTTGTTTGTGCTTGTTTTTACCAAAAATGACATTTAAGTAATTATAAATAAGAAAATTCAGGTAGCTGACACTTGATATTAAAAGAGGGTTGATTTTCACAATTATAATTTAAAATACTTTAAATCACAAGTACTTTCTCCAGTCTGTATAATAAAAGCCTAATATACTAGTGCCTGGTTGTCCGTTCAAGCCATCAAAGTGTAATATGCTAATGATATGCTAAGGCCACTCAACTACTCGCTATGACCTGCATTGACCACCAGGGGGCATATACTTTGACTGGTAGGTTACCTTGCTCTGTGGTCCAGCCAATTGGGACTAAGCAAAGGACCAGACACGCCCTGGAGCCCTCCTGTGTCCCTCCCCAGCCCTGATCATGCACTGGTGTCTTCCCTCAGCCTGTCTTGTGCTCTCTTGCAATCCAAGACCCCTCGGGGGATGTCAAGGAGCCAGTTTCAGCCCGATCCCACAGGCTAGTATATATATATATATATATATATATATATATATATATATATATATATACATACATACACACACACATATATATGTGATGTGTATCTACTAGTGACCTGGTGCATGGATTCCTGCACATTGAAAGGAAATTAACTAGAAGGTGGCCAACGGGGTGTGGCTGGGCAAGACAGGCCAGACACACCTTAGAGCCAACCTCCTGCAGTCTCTCCTTGGCCGGTCACACCTGGGGTGGCACCACAGCTGGAGGGTGTCTGCAGAGTGAGTGGAATCCCTCTGGCAAGTGGGGTCCCTTGGCCTGGCCTGTGGAGATTGGGCCCAAAATGGCTCTCTGACATTCCCTGAGGGGTCCCAGAGCGCATCACCTAAGAACCACTACTGCCACGTCACTGCAGCTCGGCAGCTCCTGCACTGAGCATCTTCTCCCTGGTGGTCAGTGAGCATCATAGCTACTGGCCAGCTGGGTGGTGGGATGGTTGCCTAGCCTTTTATATATTTAGATAAAGTGGAACTGAATTGATACTCATGTAATAGGAAAAAAGCACAATTTTAAGTCAAAAGTTTGATATGGCTCTCGCATTAATGAGCCATGTGACCCAAGACAGCTCATCTAATCTTTCTGGGCATCAACTCTTCTAATTTATATATAATTTTATTTTTATTACCTGTCCACCTAAATATAAAATGACCATTAAGATGTCTTCCACTTTGTCTCAGAGATGAACAGAAATAAAGGTCCCTTATTCAGACAAAAATATGCCCCGCTGCCAAATTTAATCAGAGTCTGAAAGTCATGGTCTTTGGTCGCTGTTCTCGTACCCAGATAAAGTGGTTGATGACAGCTTGATGGCCTTGGAAGCCTGTGGTAGTTACAGCTTTATAGGGACTTTCAAAGAGCGCTCTCAGAGTCCATTCTTTTGCTATGGGGCATCCAACCTGGAATATTATTTTTGCTTTCTACGAAGCAAATTGGCAGGTGATTGGAGGAAGTCCTTATGGGTAAATACAAGTTTGTCACCCACCCAATGGGCAGAAAATCCAAGATGTATTGTTCACCTACAAACTGTCCTCCTATACTCTGCTTTGTGATCTGGGCACTGGGACTGTGCATACCACACTTCCCTTTTCTATCTGGGTTCCTTACGCTATGCTAGTAGAGGCTTAGAGGAAGAGTGGAAAGGTGGAGAAAAGAAAAAAGAGTTATTATTTCCTCTTTGCTTTCCCTTCCCATTAGCATCGCCCTAGCAGCCACACCTGGTCCAATTTCCAATTTTTTCTACACTCTCAATACCAGCGTCTTTACACTCACATTCAGCTGAGTTGGCTGATGCACCCTTTACAGATGCCTTAGTATGAGCTCCAAAGTGTTTGCACTCCAAGATTCTGTGTCCTGATACCCTAACCTTATTTATTGGTTGCCCCAACCCCAGAAGCTATAGCTGCTTCCTGCATTTGCTATCTCAATGTTACTTTATTTATCTTTATTGCCCTCCATATCTATATATCCAATTCCTTATAGTAAATGATGCTTTTTTTCTGACCATGTTAAACTAATACACCAGGTAGATTCAAATATCCAACGAGATATATCCACAAGACCATTAGCCAACAAGGAAACCTAAACACACATCTGAGTCTTGAAGATAAAACTCTTCTTCCATGATGGCGATGTATACATACATATGTTTGCATATGTGTGTGTAGGGCCCGGACAGCTAGAAAAAGATAGGCCCAGTTTACCTCAAGTTCTAAATAGCTCGGAAATCCAAGGCAGTTACTAACACCAAAACTTAAGGATTCTTAAGATGGCAAAATTGCTCAACTGCTGATTTCATCCAACAACATCAACCTTAATCTATAGCAGTAAAAAGAGACTTGGTTTTGATGAACAACACGGGACAAAATAAAATAAAAATCTTAAGTTAATATGGAGAGAACAAAGGCTGCCTGTGTCTGCCACGTTCATGAGAGGTCAAGGCTAAGGCTAGCCATAGGCAGGAGTGAAAGAAACCAGTTTTAACTTATGCTCTAACATCTATTGCCCGTGGACAAAGAGGGCTTTCCCCTTCATCTCAGAAACTGGCAGCAACATCCAGAATATGAGGGCCTCTACATGATAAAATCAGAAATATAGACATATATCAGGTAAGGAGATGAAAAAAAAAATGTGGACTGAGATACCACCTTCTGGCACTCATTCTTCTGTTCCCTCCTCTTAATACTAGGACTGACAGATTACAGATCAAAAGGGACTGCCTTCTCCCATACCCTTGTCTTGAAAAGAGCAAAAAATTAAAGATGAACAATTGATGAGAGAATTGCCGGGGGAGTTGGAAGCAGGTAGGCATGATTAGCACTGGTTTGGACTTTCCATGCTAGGAAACAGGTGGGACACATAGTAAGATGTCTACTCACTGAAGAATAGGTACATATCACACACAAAAATTCTCCCAGGAAGAAGCAGAAAAGAAGACAAAACTAGAAAATGCAATAAGAACGAAAATAATGCAGAACATTAAACCAAAGAAGAAACATTGTCGCCAATTGGAGGCAACAAGAAAATTAAAAAAAAGTACAGCATGTAAAATTTGAAATAAGATAAAAAAAAATCATAATATAATAATAATTATAATATGTACATAAGTTACCTCACCAATTAGCAGCCATTAAAAGCTCAATAAATTATAAAATACCAATACCACATATACTATGTTTTTTCCACAATGAAATAAAATTAGGAATTAATAACACATTAATAAAAATCCAATGGGTGGAAACTATTATCTCATTGAATAATCCTTTTATTTAAAGATAAGTTAAGCAATACTTAAAGACGAATACGTTGAACATGAAATATGAAATTTGTGAGACAGAGCTAAAGCTGTAGAGAGGACTTCAGATTTGTATATACAGTGGTACCTAGAGATACGAGTTTAATTCGTTCTGTAACCTTGAGGCGTGGGAAACTATGAGATGCTCAAGTCGAGATAAACTGGTGGGTCCTGTGCAGCCGACCTATCCAAGTGATTACTCCTATCTCAAATGTTGCTCATATTTCAAAGCAAAAGTAGCTCGTATCTCAAAAATCTCATATGTTAGGGCACCTGTATCTCGAGGTACCACTGTACATTTATTATAAACTAGAAACCTGATGCATAAAGATTTGTGCAAGAATAGGCCTTCCTTCCCTGGCTGTCAACATCAGTTTCCCTCCAGCACCCAGGACCCGGGCCTTTGCTCTGGCCACTGCCTTCTTCCTTCACTCTGGCCAGAGTTGCCTTCTCCCTTTCCCCGCTCTGTCCCTGCCATCCTCCTATAGTTTTCTTTACCCTTGGATCCCTCCTCATAGTCGGTGTCCCACCCTACCCAGGCCACTCCATGCCTATGCACACATGCTGCCCAGAGGCCCGGAGCAGCCAGAACAGAGCAGAATGCCTACATTGTCGTCATGGCGACAACACAAGCATCCTAGCCCAGCTGCCACCATCTTTGTTGTGTCTATTTGCATATTCACTCCTTCTTGGCTGTGGGCACCATCATCTTTGTTGTGGAGAGATGGTCAATTTGCATATTCTGTCTTTATTAAATAGGACAAGGAATGCCAAAATAAGGAAGCAAAAGATTTAGTTACAAAAGTTGGAAAAGAGTTACGGAGTCAACCTAGAGACTCAGGCAATTATGAATGTGAATCTATAGTCAGGAGAACCAGGGTTAGAAGTTGGAGACTGGTCTCAGGTGGGATGGCTTAATGACTAGAAATGAGATGAAAGATCAAAGAGAGGAGTCAGAGTCAGAGGGACTGGGAGCTAAATCTCCATGGTCTGAAGAGAAACATCCTTAAATTCCTCATATGGATACTATTTTGGTCTGACTGAGGTAGGGGCTGAGCACACAAGTTGGAAAAAACAGTGCTAGTAGCAGTTTAGTTGGACTAATTCACAGCTCAATAATTTACTTAGATCTTTAATAAGTTACTTCTCCATGTATTTGTTTCCTTATCTGTCAAAAAGAGATAATAAAAGGCTCTACCTTATAAGATTGTTGTGAGGATAAAATACCCTGATTCATGTAAGTCATTTGGAATAGTAGTAAGCATTATATGTTATTCCTATTATTATTATTACAACGAATTTTTAGAGTATTGTATAGTATGCATATATACTCACAAGGGTTCATATGCATTTAATGTATAACCCAGGTACTATTATACTAAGCAGTTTGTATTAATTATTTCATACCAATCACCTGTGACTATTTTTAGACCCATTTTAGAGGTTAAAAAATTGAGGCTCAAACAGTTATGCCATTAACCGAAAATCAAATAATTAGGAAGATGTGGTTCAAGCCAAGTATTATGACTGTTCATAACTAAGAGAGATCACATCCAATGAGGGACAATTATTGGTCCAGATGACTGTACAAAATATTTAATGTCTTAACATTAACTTAATTTTCTTAAGGTCCCAGCCCAGACTAGTTTGTGCATAGCTGGCAGCTCTTTATTAGTGGTTTTGTTGAGCATGAGATATTTTCATTAGTTTGCATTTTGCAGCTTTTATTCCTATGAGATAGCATTTTTCTGGAAGATGGTAAAGGATTAGGCTCCATTTAATTAGGGTCAAAGGGATCATCAGTGTAAGAACTGATATTTAAATGAAGTTGTCCTTTGGAACTGACCCAGGGAAAGGGCTTTAAACTAAGTTTGAAGACACTTTAGTTGATAACTACCAGAACAAATAAGAAGACAAGACTTTTGAGCCGCCCTGAATAAAAAGTGGCCCTATTTTCCGCAAAGGTAAGAATATATTTTGGAGACCTTTGAAAATTTTGGAGGTATTTGAAAATCACATACAAGTTGTAATATAGAAGTGGTAGAACCTTCAAAATGTAAGAAAATATGCCCTAGCAGTTTGACTCAGTGGACGGAGCATTGACATTCAGACTAAAGAGTCCCAGGTTCGATTCCAGTCAAAGGTACATACCTGGGTTGCAGGCTCAATCTCCAGTAGGGGGATTGCAGGAGGCAGCGGATTAAAGATTCTCTCTCATCATTGATGTTTCCAACTCTCTCTCCCTTTCCCTTCCTCTCTGAAATCAATACAAATATATTTTTTAAAAATGTAAGAAAATAAGTCCCAGTACCACAGAACTTTCCACTTAGGTTTCACCTAAAAGCTTATCTCATTTGGCCACTTGTGCCCTGTATCAGTCAGAGATGTGATAGAGTTAAATCAGAGCATGTTGCAATGCTTTTCCAAGAGATTGCAGAGTGTATCTCAGAGGCTATTTCCTTAGGTTGTGGTTTGAGTAATAAGAGACTCTCAAGTTTGTGAGCTCAAGGATCACCAACATTTTCACACAGAAAAAGATCACAGTTCACATGATCTTTTCCATCATTAAAAAAAGCTTGCATTCTTAGCCAAAATGCAAATTTATAAATAAGCTTTAAGAATATACTGCTATTATTTCTTATAGTTCTTAGTTTACTAGATACTTAATATAATGGCTTATTTTTCTTTCTACCATCATGAAAAAAGGCAGAGAACCCTATATAGACTGAATAATGATCAAGCTGATGCCACAAATCTTTTTTTTTAAATATATTTATTGATTTTTCACAGAGAGGAAGGGAGAGGGATAGAGAGTTCTAACATCGATGAGAGAGAAACATCGATCAGCCGCCTCCTGCACGCCCCCTATTGGGAATGTGCCCACAACCAAGGCACATGCCCTTGACCGGAATCGAACCTGGGACCTTTCAGTCCGCAGGCCGACGCTCTATCCACTGAACCAAACCGGTCTCGGCTGATACCACAAATCTTGAATGACATACACTCAACTCAGATTTACTGGGCACCTACTGGTACTTTCTCAGAAATTATGTTAGGATGGTGTGGGATTTGAGAATGAGAACTTAAAAGTTGTAGTACTTATGAATAAACTAGTGCCCTGGTGCATGAAATTCATGTACGAGGGGTGGGGTTTGTCCTTCAGCCAGGCCTGCACCCTCTTCAATCTGGGACCCCTGTGGGATTGAGCCTAAAATGGCAGTCAGACATTTATCTCGCAGTCCGGGACCCCTGGCTACTAACTGCTCACATGCCTGCCTGCCCGATCACCCCTAACCACTCTGACTGCTGGCCTGATTGTCCCCAACTGCACCCCTTGATGGCCTGCTCACCTCTAACTGCCTTCCCTGTCAGCCTGCTTATCCCCACTGCTCCCCCTGCCTACCTAATTGCCCCCAACTCGCCCTCCATCAGCCTAATCACCCCAACTGACTTCTCCTCCTGGCCTGATGGCCCCTAACAGCCTCTGCATGGGTCCTACCACCATGGCTGTGTCCAGAAGGTCTCCCAGGCTAATTAGCATATTGCCCTTTTATTAATAGAGAATTTGGGGAACCATATTTATTGATGAGTAAAGTATGTATGGTGAAAGAAACTGAAGTTCAATTTTTGAATGTTTGAATGTTTGAACAGTAAATGGGCTATGTTTATACAAACAACTGAGGTATTCTAAACCAGTTTTGCAGAATAAGTAAAATTAAAATATCTCATTGATAAAGAATTAATTCATATTGTGTCTGGATTGTTTCCTCTTTATCACTTTTAAGTATTGCATAAAGCTAATCCATGCACAGTCACCACAGCCTCATCTTTTAAGACCAAACAATCCTCACCAAGAAGTCCGGATAAGAATTCTTTGCAGAACAACATATAAAGGAGTTATTGTTAGAAAGGTGAGTGAGATATATAAGAAAAGCAAGACTACCTGTGCAAACCAGAGCCACTTAAAATTCCAATATCTTCCAAAGCCTAAAAATAACCACACAAATGAAAATAAATGTAAATTCAAAAATAAACTTTGCAAGTTGACAATAAATCACTTGCTATTTATAGTAAAGGCAGAAGTTTTAAAGCTACAGAGAAAATTGCTCTTCCAGCAATAAAAGATGCTTATCAGAATGTGACAGGACAGGGGTTACACATTCAAATACGCCAAGATTAGGCTTTGGATTCCCAAAGTAGGAAGGACTTGTTCAGCAGAAATGGTTTTTATGTCGCCTGTTAGGCTGCTTTGGAATCAATTCTATTTATCTTTGGCATCAGATGTTTTTCTGAGACTGGAGACTTTTCGTAAAAAAAAAAAAAAAAAAAATTAGACATACCCAATTCTAGAATTTTCTTGTTGACCAAAATGCAATGTGACATGCTTTTTATTATTCACAGATTACTTAAATTTAATTATTTTTAATAAAATTATAAGATATAATTATAAGATATAATTTTAAAAGTGCACTTTCAATGTTTATATTAAATATAAGAACTCCATAAAGGAGTACTTATATGTAAAATAAGTGATTTGTTTCAGATATCTCTTTTATTCTCCATATTTTCCAAAACCTAATAGTTCATTTTTTATTAAGTACAATATTCAAATCTGAGCATTTTCATTTTATGCCTGGGCAACATTTTTATTTAGCAAAACATATGAAAATAAACAAATACATATGAATATTCACATTAAAGTCATATTTCTTTCTCAAATAATTTGGCTAGTTTTGTGAACTTTCTAATTCCGTTTGAAGTAATTTTTTAAAATAAAATAACTAGAGGCCTGTTGCATGAATTTGTGCATGGGTGGGGGCCCTCAGCCTGGCCAGTCGGGGGGAGGAAGAGAGGGATGTTGGCCAGCCATAAGAGATTGGCTGTGGGAGCACACTGACCACCAGGAGGCAGCTCCTGCATTGAGTGTCTGCCCCCTGGTGGTTAGTGCACATCATAGCAACCAATCTTAATGGGTCACTTAGGTAGGTATATATATAAATAAAAGAGGCCAAGTGCATGAAATTCATGCATGAGGGGTGGTGTCCCACAGTTTAACCTGTACCCTTTCTAATCAGGCCTACACAGGCAGTTGAACATCTCTCTCACAATCCCAGACTGCTGGATCCAAACTCTTTGCCTGCCTGCCTTCTTGATTGCCCCTAACCATTTATGTCTGCCAGCTTGATCACCCCTAACCATTCCCCTGCCAGCCTGATTGATGCCTAACTGCTCCCCTGCCAGCCTGTTTGCCCCTAACTGCCCTCCCCTGCAGGCCTGATCCCATCCAACTGTCCTTCCCTATAGGTCTGGTTGCCCAAACTCCTCTCCTCTGGCAGCCTGGTCACCCCTAACTGTCCTCCCCTGCAGGTTTGATTGCCCTTAACTGCCCTCCTTTGCAGGTCCTCCCAAACACCCTCCCTTTCTGGCCATTTTGTGGCAGCCATCTTGTGTACACATGGGGACAAGATCTTGACCACATGGGGGCAGCCATCTTATGTATTGGAGTGACAATCAATTTGCATATTACTTTTTTATTAGATAGGATAGAGGCCTGGTGCATGGCTGTGGGACAGCTGATTTGCCCTGAAGGATGTCCTAGATCAGGGTGGGCATGGGTGGCCTGGGTGAGGGGCCAGTGGTGGTTTTTAGGCCAGCCACACCTCCTGGTAACCCAAGCAGAGGCCCTGGTATCTGGGATTTATTTACCTTTTATAATTGAAACTTTGTAGCCTGGAGCAGAGCCAAGCCTCTTGCTTAATCCATGGCTGCAACCATTTTTGTTGGGATTTATTTATCTTTTATAATTAAAACTTTGTAGCTGTGAGTGGAGGCCTGGGATGGCCAGGGTGTGCGGAAAGCTTGGCTTCCTCTATTGCCAGGGGCAACTCAATCCTTCTGCTCACTCTGTGGCTGCAGCCATTTTGGTTGGGGTTAATTTGCACACTCGCTCCTGATTGGCTGGCGGGCATGGCTTGTGGGTGTAGCAGAGTGATGGTTAATTTGCATATTACTCTTTTATTAGATAGGACTAGAGACCCAGTACATGAGTTCGTACATGGGTGGGGTCCAGCCATCCTGGCCCCAATTGGGGAAGATCGAGGCTAAGCCTGTTGGGAGGAGGAGATGGTAAGAAGTTGGACAGCCAGCCCACCATGATCAGGAATGATCAGAGCCAGGCCAGCTGGGTGGAGGGGCCACAGGTGATTGGAAGGTGAGCCCCGCCACTAAATGGAAACTGATCAGTGGTCAGTGGCTATGGGAGGGGCAATGGAAGATTAGCCAGCCAGTGGTATCACAGTGTTTGCTAGTTGAAAATGGGGACATGGAGTTTCATCTTAAAGGAAGGAAGTCGGATGGTGTAAGAGTTTATAAAAAATGTGCATAGGTAAAAAACAACAATAAATAAACCAAAAACCTAATGAATATTCCTTACTACCTACAGTAAGGAAAACTTTTATTAAAATGCGTTGGCTCTAACCTGCCTACTACATTATGTGCCTGGTTTAGGGTCTATAATTTATAATCTGAGCTTATAAATCTTACCTAATAATAGAGAAACATGTAAATTGACCACATCTTTGCTACACCCACAACCAATCAGAGTGATATGCAAATTAACCCACAAAAAGATGGCAGTAAATTTGCATACATACCTGGGTTGTGGGAACCCCCTGGCACCCAGGTCACTACCAGCTGGCCATCAGGCAGAGGCTTTAGACTTGGGAAAGGGCTGAGCCTGTGATCGGAGGGACGGGGTTCCCCATTCCCAAGCCTAAAGCCTGGGACAGAGGCTTTAGGTTTGGGAATGGGCCTAGCCTGGGATCAGAGGGAAGGGGAGAAAAAGTCAATGGAAACATATCCTCAGGTGAGGATAAAAAGAAAAAGAAAGAAAGAAATGTCATATCCTATGAAAGACACATCTTAAAGAAAGTTGTCATTTTTTCATGATGAAGGTACTGGAGTCTGTATTGATGAAAATACCTTGGCAGTAGAGGTGACTGGCAATGGCTGCAGCAGTGGGGTGATGGGGCTGGTGCCTTCCCCTGAGTATCCTGGTTGCCTTCCGCAAAGGGAGGCCAGACTGCCTAAGCCATCAGGAGGACAACCCTTAAGGGCTTCCAGTATGTGAGAGGGGGCAGGCTGGGCTGAGGGACCCCTTCCCAGTGGATGAATTTCATGCACCAGGCCCCTAGTTAAGAATAAATTCAAAGAAATGAAGGTGTCTTATAGTAAAGGATGACCTTGGAATATAAAGGTATGGGAAAAGGGTTTGTTGCTAGATTTCATTTATTATTATTAACTAGAGGCCCAGTTCACAAAATATGGGTCGTCTCTCAGCCCAGTCTGCACCTTCTCCAATCTGGGACCCATTTGGGGATGTCCGAATGCAGGATCCGGCCTAAACCAGCAGTCAGACATTCCTCTCACAATCTGGGACTACTGGCTCCTAACCACTCGTCTGCCTGACTGCCCTTAACCACTTTTGCTTGACAGCCTGATCACCCCCTAACGATTCCCCTGTAGGCCAGGTCTCCCCAATTCCTCCCTCCTGCAGGCCCGATCTCTCCAACTGAGCTTCCCTTGCAGGTCTGGTCTCTCCCAACTGTCCTCCCCTGCTGGCCTGATCACCCACAATTGCCTTCCCTTGTTGGCCATCTTATGGCAGCCATCTTGTGTGTTGGAGTGAGAGTCGATTTGCATATTACCTCTTTATTATATAGGATGTTTTGGATGTATCAGCTCTGCTAAGTATTGTTTAGTGTTCAGTATTTTTGGAAAATCAACTTTGGATTCTTATTACTAAAAGTTTCACATTCCTCCATCTTCAGTAATAAAAACTTTCTATATGAATGATAGTACTTGCTCTCTCTCTCTCTCTCTCTCTCACCATCAGGTCATGATGTGAGATAACTCCAGGAGGCTGTCAGCTGCACAGTAGGGGGGCACTGACAGAGGAAGTATTAGAAGACTGCTGACTGAATTCTACATCTATGTTGGATTAGTTTATCTTGGGTGGATCAACAGAGTGACTAATCATACTAAATTTGTGAAGAGAAAGAGGATGGCAAATTTTCTTTTTAAAAGTAGAAGTTGACAAAGTAGCATAATTATCCAAACTCTTTCAAAAATAGCACTAGAGGATTGATGCTTGATTATGCTAATCATCAATGATTTTTCTTGGTTTGAATTGAATTTAGAAATAACACTAAGTAAGGGTGATTTGCACATTCATCTTCTTGCGGAAATTGGCCTTACTTCATAGGCTGGCATTCAAGGCCCTCAAAAATGATGAAAGTCCATATTTTATTTTGATCTATTATTATTTCTGTAATAAAGTTGCCTTCACATTAAAGCATCATGAGATCTCTCTTTCATACCTCATTCTTACAAACTGTCCACTCTTTAGGGCAAGGACAGGTTGAATTGGTTGTACTTACAGTGTCTGACACTGTATGAACACAATAGATATTTTTGTTGAATAAATGAACACTTATTGTTTATCCTTCTCTTGAAGTTTAGTTTTGTTAGGAACACTTTATGTCTAGAATATGATACATCGCAATCATCCTTAGCTTGAGGGAATTAAGGCATAATATAATATTAAAGGAATTTCACTAATGTCTACTTGAGCGTGAATATTCTACTTTTGTATTAATATTTTTCTCTGAGGTAGCTTTCAGAAAGGTGTAATATACTAATTAGATAAGACAGCAAAATAACTTCCCTGACATCATTCTGGACATCCTTCTGGATAAAGCTTCAGTGACAGGGGCTGAGGCAGAGGAGGTTAGGGGTGATCAGGGCAGCAGAGCGGGGGCGGGGGGCAGTAAGGAGCAATCAGGCCAGCAGGGAAGCAGTTAAGAGGCAATCAAGCCTCAGCAGAACAGTTAGGGGTGATCAGGTTGGTAGGGGAGCAGTCAGAGGTGATCAAGTTGGCAGGGGAGCAGTTAGGGGTGACCAGGCAGGCAGGGGAGCAGTTAGGATGATAAGGCCATAGGGGAGCAGTTAGAAGCAATCAGGCTGGCAGGAAAGCAGTTAGAGGTTATCAGGCCGGCAGTGGAGCAGTTAGGGGTCATCAAGCAGGCTGGCAGAGGAGGTTAGGGGCAATTAGGCAAGCAGAATGAGTGGTTAGCGGCAATCAGGCGACAGGCAGGTTAACGGGTTAGGAACCAGTGGTCCCAGATTGCAAGAAGGATCCCAGATTGGAGAGGGTGCAGGCCAGGATGAGGGACCTCCAGCCCCTTGTGCACAAATTTTGTGCACTGGGCCTCTCATTTTAAATAATAAGGCAGAGAGAGTTGAAGTAGCATAGATTAACCC
Source organism: Lasiurus borealis (assembly GCA_004026805.1). NCBI lineage: Eukaryota > Metazoa > Chordata > Mammalia > Chiroptera > Vespertilionidae > Lasiurus > Lasiurus borealis. The sequence continues at coordinate 67,497 of PVJN01004818.1, forward strand.
AGTGGTCAGCAAAATGCAGTTTGCACGCCCCATGTGGCTCACGAGTCGCAGTTTGCCAGTCACTGGGTTAACCGATGGCACTTCATTATGGTATTCTATATATTTTTTAAATTTTATTTTCTTTTATTATTTACTTGAAAAGTACACACACAAACCTAGATTTTTACCCTAGGTAACCTTCATGATAATTTTCAAATAAAGTAATATAAGAGCATCTAGTTAAGAGTATCTATTGAGTTTGATTTAAAGCTTATCTGGCTATTTTAGGCATTATAGTGCTAAATATGAAATGTAGATTTAATTTAAAATAGGGGCATCCCAGAATAGAATCTCTCACTATCAATAACAATAGGAAAGAGCATTCATAGGAAAAAAATAAATGGAATTGTCGTCGGTATTGTAGCCAATTTTGATTTATTCTGGTATCTAGGGTTGGTAAAAATTTGTAGAGTAGTCACAGTTCACGTGGAATGAAATTTAAAGTTATGTCTATTTAAAAGTTCTAATAACAGAATATTCATACCACCCCTAAAAGGCCAAAGCCTTCAGGGATATGGTTAACTCAGAGAATATAGGTCAATATGATTTGTCGCAGAATCTTAAGATATTTTATTAGCCTCATGTAACCCTCGGCCTCCTTGCAACAGGTCTTAGAAATCTTAAACCTGGATAGATTTACAAGAAAATGCACATAAGTTAAAAAGCATTGTTCAATGGTAATAACTAAAATACTTAATGCTTCAAAAATATTTCCCTCTATCTCAAATTATTTTCTTTCAACAATTTCCATGAGGTAGGCATTATCATTCCCATCTTATATATTAAGAAATTTAGGCTTGAGGAGGTAAGTATATTGTTCAAAGTTATATAGTAAACTAGGGGCCTGATAGCTGAAGATTTGTGCAAGAATGGGCCTTCTTTGCCCTGGCTGATGGCACTGCCTGCACCTCTGCCCAGAGCCACCTTTCCACCTTCCCACACTGCCCAGAGGCCCAGAGATGCTGGGGCAGTCCAGAATGTGCGCATCAGCACCTGCATATGCAAATTAACCACCATCTTTGTTGTGTTACTTTGCATACTCACTCCTGATTGGCTTGTGGGTGTCACAAAGGTATGGTCAATTTGCATCTTACTCTTTTATTAGTGTAGACTAGAGGCCTGGTGCATGAAATTCATGCATGGAATGGGGGTGTCCTTCAGCTAACCTGCTCCATCTCCAATCTGGGACCCCTAGAGGAATGTTAAACTGCCTGTTTAGGCCCAATGCAGGCACTCAGATATCCCTATCCCTCTCACAACCCAGAACAGCTGGCTCCCAACTGCTCTCCTGCCTGCCTTCCTGATTTCCCCTAACACTTCTGCCTGCCAACCTGATCACCCCTAACCATTCCCTTGCAAGCCTGATTGATGCCTAACTGCTCCCCTGCCAGCCTGTTTGCCCTAACTGTCCTACTCTGTGGGCCTGGTCAACCCTAACTGACCTCCCCTGCAGGCCTGGTCCCCAACAACTGCCCTTCCCTACAGGTCCGGTTACTCCCAACTTCGCTCCTCTGCTGGCCTGGTCACCCCTAATTCCCCTTCCCTGCAGGCTTGATCAGCCCCAACTTCCCTCCCTTGCAGGCCTGGTCCCTGCCAACTGCCTTCCCCTGCTGGCAGTCTTGTGGTGGCATTCTTATGTCCACAAGGGGTAGGAACTTTTGACCACATATGGGCAGTCATCTTGTGTGTTGGAGTAATGGTCAACCTGCATATTACTCTTTTATTAGATAGGATAGAGGCCTGGTACATGGGTGGGGGCCAGCTGGTTTGCCTTGAAGGGTGTCCCTGATCAGGGTGGGTATTCCCTTGGGGTGTCCAGTGGCCTGAGGAGCCTGTGGAGGTTTGCAGGCTGGCCATGCCCCCGGCGACCCAAGTAGAGGCCCTGGTATCTGGGATTTACTTATCTTCTACAATTGAAACTTTGTTGCCCTAAGTGGAGGCCTCTGTGGGCCAGAGTGTGTGAAAAGCTTGGCTTCCTCCATCGCCAGGGGCAACCTAAGCCTTGTTTCGAAGGGGTAGCCATTGAAACTTTGTGGCCTTAAGCAGAGGCTTGGGCTGTCCAGGGTTTGAGGAAAGCTTGGCTTCCTCCATCGCCAGGAGCAATCCAAGCCTCCCTCCTGCACTCTCTGTGGCCATAACCATCTTGGTTGGCTTAATTTGCATACTCACTCTGATTGGCTGGTGGGCGTGGTTTGTGGCTGTAGCAGAGAAACAGTCCATTTGCATATTACTCTTTTATTAGATAGGATGATAAATAGAATCAGGACTTGAACTGAGGTAGCCTGCCTGCAGAGCCTGAAGTTCCATCTATCTTACAAAACTGAACCAAATCTTAGTTACTTTCCAGTTTATGCCTCTTCTCACATTAGTGCTAGTATAACTGTCAAATGTTGGCAAGGATGTGGAGAAAAAAGGAACCTTGTGCAGATTGATAAATTACTATGGAAAGAAAAGAAGTATGGGGTTACCTCAAAAAATTAAAAACGGAACTTCCTATGACCTAATGATTCCACTTCTGAGAATATATCCAAGAAATCCAGAACACGGATTCCAAAGAATATATGGGTCCCTATGTACAGTGCAGAGTTACTTACAATAGCCAAGATTTAGAAGCAGCAAAAGTGTCCATCAGTTGATGAGTGGATAAAAACTTTTGGCATATTTACACAATATAACACAACTTGGCTGTGAAAACAGAAGGAAATCTTACCTTTTGCTATAGCATAGATGGACTTAATGGATATTATGATAAATGAAATAAGCCAGTCAGTGAAGCAAGTGTTACATGATTTCACTTATAAGTGGAATATAATGAACAAAATAATACACAAAATAGAAATGGACTTATAGAAATGGACTTATAGATATAGAGTATAGACTGACATCTATCAGAGGAGAGTGGTTTGGGGGACAGAATAAAAATGATGAAGGAATTATGCAAAAACAAAAACAAAACCTAAAGCTCATAGACAGACAACGGTACTATGGTTACCAGAGGGAAAGGGAGGTGGGTGTGTGTGTGTGTCGAAAAGTGTATAAAGGAGGATTAAATGGTGATAAAGAGAGACTTGACTTGGCATGGTAAGCACACAATACAATAAGCAGATGATGAGCTCTAGAATTGTACTCTTGAAACCTACATAGCTTAAAGACAATGCTCTCTGCTGATAAACAAATACAAATTACAGAGGGACAATACACGAACCTTTAAGAAGCTAACTAGAAGTATTTACAACTCACATCTGTTCATGGCTGTCTGAACAGTTTTGCTTAGATTTCATATTTCACTTTTTATGGCTGGTTTGATGGGAGTCTTAAGTGAATAATATCATTTTGTAGCTTTTCATGATGCTATTTTACTCTCCATAAACTGTATATTCTTCATTTAGATATGCTAAACAGTTTTTTTCCTCTCTTAATAATGGAAAGAAATCCCTTTATATGGTGTTCAGAATGAAAATTAATATTAATGTTAATGTTGTTCCCCTCTGGGTTCGTAAAATGAATTTCAATATCTTCAATCAGCTGTGGAGGAAAAAAATGTTGCAATAAATGGACAAGGTTTGGGTGAGTTTTAAAAGTGATCATGATTTACAGTGAAAGTTGTTTTTATTAATTTAATAATCTAAAGTACTTTTGTCATAAGAAAATCACATTTATAAAATCAAATAAGCGGAGTTACTTCTACTAACTGTGTTCAATTTAAATGAGCATTGCTCACATAATCCTGAGTCTTACATGTCAAAATTCATTCGGATCAGAATGAACTGCAGAGAGGGCAGTTAACACAAGTGGTTTCGTTTCTTATGTTTTGTTTTGGAAAAATAGTATCAAATACCTAGTAAAGCACCTTCTATAATTTGTTCCCTTCTCTTTCTCTGTTTGCCAGCTGGAAGATTTAATAGTTAAGCAACACTTCCCAGTTAAATGTAAGCCACTTAAATACAATCATAATAATCAGCAATTCTCTATTTTAAAAAAGAGTCAAGAGAATAGCATTAAGTAACCAGAAATTTTGTATTTATTTTGTCTAAGACTTTGAACTTAGATTTTTATAAATATAATTCTCATTTTACTAGGCATGTTTACCAGATTCATTTATTCTCACCAATTTTTGTGAGCATTGTCCTATAATATATATGTGGAATGTAAGTGTGTGATCACTAATAAAAATGAATGCCAGCAATTATGCCTATAGCTGTCATACATTATGAGTAACAAACAAAGTACAGTAAAAAAAAATTGTAATTCCTGGCCTGGCTGGTGTGTTCAGTGTTTGAACATTGACCTATGAACCAAGAGGTCCGTCAGGGCACTTGCTTGGAGGCAGCTGATCAAGGAGTCTGTTCATCAATGTTTCTCTCTCTCCCTCTCCTTTCCTCTTTTTCTAAAATCAGTAAAAAAAAAAAATTAAAAAAAGAAAAAAGCATAGTACCTGGTTTCCAGGCAATTTCATCTTTTCATTTTTATATCTTAATGTGAGGATAATCATTATTAATCTTTCACTCTTTTGTGTTTAAATAAAAATATTTTAGTGTAAATGATGTTTTCAACATAATATTAATAGAATCTTGCTCATCCATTTTGTGTTGACCTGGCCTTAAGTTTGGATCAAGTGTGGAATAAAATATATGCTACAGTGTAAGATGAAAGGCAAAGGCCGTTGGCTAGGGTCTAGAGAACTAGCTAAGGGAAGTCCACACAGTCACAGTGAATGAAGCTCATCCTTTATTGTTTCAAATACTGTGCGAGGAGAAGAACAAGGAAGGCACTCAGTGGTGGTCATGGTGGACAGCACTGTTATTGCAAACATGGACAGTTAATTATAGATAATGAATAGTTCAGAGCCCAGCAAAATGAGTAAGCTGTTCACACACACAGCCAGTAGGGATTGGATTGTGGCTAAACCCTCTAAGTTATAAGTGCATACCGCACCACCTCCTCAGAAATTGTTCAATGGCAAATAGCCAATACTTATCACATGAAAATGAAGATTACAGACTTTTGAGCTAAAATAAAAGAAATAAAATGGATGTTACACACTACGATTAGAATATTTTGAATGGAAGTTACGGAAGCTAAACAAGGCCAGCTTGAGCAGAAATAAAAAAAAATGGTGACATGAATGTGGGTGGTTTATAAAACTAAAATAAAACAGAACTTATTTAATTTTAAAGTTCTAGGAAATGGTGTATTTTAGGCCCAGAGTGGGCCAGGAGGCTTTGTCCAAGGGTCGTGATCACGGAGTAAAATGTTGCTGTGAGAGGCCCATTGTGCCAATGAGTGAGGGCAGATTATGTGGTTATTTTCACTTAAGCAGACATCCTAAGTGTTTCCTGTTCTGGTAAAATTGGCAAGGTCATTACGAAAGGGCCACAAGTGGTATTTCTGACCAATTATCCCTTCTAAACATTCGCCTAATGATTTTAAATTCCACCATTCATTTGTGAGACAAATAAGATTTTCCTGCCACTTGTTGAGTCTGGAGTTACTTCCATGTCCGCTTGGGAAACATCTGTTTCTTAGCTAAGAATTAAGAGAGGAATCCACACAGTGATAAAGCAGAAATTTCAGGGATTGAAATTTGTCTTCACATTGGCAGAAAGAGAATAATTATAGTTAGTTTTCTGAGCACTTACTAAATACTGTTATCTTGAAAGGAACAGTAGCAGAGAGAGTTTAAGTAACTTGTCCAAATTTGTATGGCTAGTGATGAAGGGAAAGCACATCTCAGTAATCTATAAAACTAGGTGACACTGTAAGGCCAAATGCTACTTCATGAAAGAGAAATATATATATATATATATTGGAATTATCAACAGATTAAGATCATTAAATGTCCTTACCTCTTTAACTGTGATACTGGGAATCATATTGCAGTATTTTTGGAAATTGGTTGTAGAATGGTTCTCTGCATTTACCTTATTTGTTATTTATATTCTTATCCTCAGAGCAGATTTTATTTACTTGGTATTTTCTGTCTCTGACCTGTCCCCAATACAGTGTCCCTAATACAGTGCTTCTACTTATTCATTGTCCCAAGGCTCCCACAGCTGGCATTGACTGAGCCTCTAAGAGTACTCAGGAAGTGTTTGTTGAGTGAATGAATGGATAAAGAATTGTTCTTTACTGCTTTAAGAAAACCAGTGGCTTAACATTTCTTAGAGAATATAATTCAAATTTATTACCATGGCCTTCCAAGTCTTTTTCAATTGGCTGGGCAACCTGTCTCATCTCTCACTGTTCACTTTTTCTTCCCATCTTGTGAAACAATTTACATCACAGACTCTCAACTTAGCTCTCTCCAACAACACTTATGACAGTTGACATTCATGGCCATGGCATACTTCTATGAGCATAGCCTCTAGCATAAACAGGGAGGGCATGATTTATGGGGTACCGGTTATCACTTCACCCTTTTGTCTCCCTCTCAGAAAATTGTATTAGAATGCTAATGAGTAGAACTGACATTATTTTAGTGAACACTTTCAATCCCCTCTATTTAAAAAACAACAACATTAGAAAACGTCAGTGTACTTTATTATTTTTAAAATATGGTTTGAAAAAAAATCATTCCATTAAAATTACATGATTATCATTTTAATAATAATAGGTAATATTGACTGCTTGTTTCCCAAATGTTGGGCAGTATTAAATATTTTATACGTATTAATCTTTATAACAAACTTGTAAACACCATTATCCTTACTTTATAGAACAGAAAACCAAAGTGCAGAGAACCTAAGCAACTTGCTCAAGGTCACATAAGCCATTAATTTTATGTGCTTTGTAATTAAAGTCCTGAAGATGTATGTCAAACTCCTCCCTTCCCCTCTCTGCCACAGTCATTTCTAATCTTGAGGGCTTACATCCAACATTCACACAGACACACATACTAAATTTTAAGGTTTTTCAGTACAAATTATATGTTTTCAAGTGACATGGTATTGTTAAAAGTAAAAAATTTAGGACTTCTTTAGTAGAGCAAATTTCATTGCACAGCCGTGTACCGGGCACACTTGATCCAAGTATACGAGAGTTCAGACTTGATGTCATTTTTGGCACTGGGGCTTCAAGCATTGCCTATGCCAAGGCTCAAACAAAGTACAGTATCTCTATTTTTTTATTCTGTCATATCAACTTGAATTTTATGTCCCCTCAATTGTTCAGACCCAATTCTGTTGTGTTTGCTTTTCATGAGAACGTACCTTCTTCAAACTTGACTCTAACCTAATACATATATACTGGTTAAATACCTTTTTTTTTTAAATATACGTATTTTATTGATTTTTTACAGAGAGGAAGGGAGAGGGATAGAAAGTCAGAAACATTGATGAAAGAGAGACATCGATCAGCCACCTCCTGCACGCCCCACAGTGGAGATGTGCCCGCAAGCAAGGTACATGCCCCCAACCGGAATTGAACCTGGGACCTTTTGGTCTGCAAGCCGACGCTCTATCCACTGAGCCAAACCGGTCTCGGCTAAATACCTTTTTGCATCAAAGATTATATATCAAATTTAGTGACACCTCCATGAATGCAGAGTTATAATTCCTCTAAAATGTTTTCAAAAATTATTCTATTTTTTTTATCTTTCACTTAATAGGAAACAAAGTTGCACATGCACACCCATTCACCCATGTGTACACACACACACACACACACACACACACACAATTTCTTTACAAGTACGGCTCTGTGGCGCTTTCCTCCATGAGGATATTTTGTGTAGTCTCCAATTTTTCCCTCACACGCTATGGAAAGTGAACATTTTCTGATTAAGTTCCTAACTGACTCAGAGGCTTTACTGCAGAAACGTAGGTTTCCTCTGCATCTCAATGAATGCTGCTCAAGGACCCCAATGGGTACCAAGCCGCTCAGTGGAAATAAACATTTACTTCTTCTTTGTTACAACAAAATGCAATATTTTTTAGCTCATAAAAATGAGTAATATATTCAGGCAAGGTGAAATACAAAAATCTTGCAGAATTTAGAATGTTTTCTCTTCTTCACAGGTTGTGATGTTGAAAAAGACAAACAAGGAAACGGTGCTTTCGTTTTAGGACTTGGATAAAAATCCAAATGGAAAAAAAAATCCAAATGGAAAACAGTTAATTAGGGAACCATGACTTAATAGGATAGTGAAAGTAGACAAATAAATAATATCAAAAAGAAGATAAACTAAACAACCTAATGAGACAACTCTGTGAATGCAGCCCAAATTGCAGATAAATAGGAAAGGAGAAGGTGAAGTTAAAAAATAAATAAACCTTTCCTCCAAGAGCAAGTCCGATTCTTGTTAGAATATCATTTTTGAAATATGGAGAGCTTTCACATGTTAAGAATTAAACACCTCAATATTTGGAAAATATGAGTGCGTAGGGCAGGGATTCTTCACCTGCCTTAGTCCTATTGACATTTTAGACCAGCTGACTCTTTGTTGTGGGATCTGTGATTTGTAAGATGTTTCACAGCGCCCCTCACCTCTACCCACTAGCTGCCAACAGCACCCTGTCTCCCATTTAGGATGATAAAAAATCTCAAGACATTGAAAAACATTTCCTCAGGGAGACAAAATTCCCTCCTAGTTGACGATAACTGGCTGAAGAGAACCACAATCATTAATTTAGGCCAGAGGTGAAGAAAAAACTGTGTATTGTGTAATGGATTCTCATATAGAATATACTATTAGCTGGTTTTCTATTCCACCAAATCACAAATGAACAGAAAATAGGATTTTTTTTTAAATGGGGAAGTTAATCTTTGGGAAATGTACAGTGCATCTCAATGGACAGATTTCTAACAGGAATCCACAGTTAATTATATTTTGCCCAATAGAGGAGCAGAATTACTTATTGTGGCTTTATGCCATTAATACTTTAGTTTATTATTTTATGAAATAATTAAATAATAAGTTATTCAAATGTGTATTTAACAATAAGAAAAGACATAATATAAATGTACAACCCACTTAGATTTCACAATATTTGGTCATATTTGCTTCAGATATATTTCTTTCTTGGTTCTTTTGCTTTGGCCTACTTTATGATGTTGTAGTTATATGTAGCACATGCTATTGCCTTGTCTTCATATGATCCCTTCATGCCTAGGGGTAGGTAACCAACCTCCTGAAGACATTAGGTATTCTTCCTGGGTATGTCTACATTTTATATCTTGATTATATATAATTGTACCCATAACAGCATATGGTGTTGCATGCTTAGTATTTATGTGTGTATTTACATAAATAACATCTATTGGTAACATTGCATATTTTATTTTTCATTCAATTTTGTATTTGCAAGATTACTTATCTTATCATATATAGACACGTGCATTTATAGCTACAGCAAAATACTGTGAAGCAATTAAAATGAATGAGCTCGTTTAATCATTTATAAATAACACACCTACAGACAAAAGAAAAATATACCAGGCTGTTTAGTTCAGACACTAAATTTGGCAACTAGCTAAGGCACGGGGATTCCAAAGTTGAAAACACCTGATCTGTCTATGACCTGACATGTACAGGAAGAAGAACTAGAGCATAATCAGAAAAATATTCAGTCTTTTTTGGTTTTGTTTTCTGGGGGGAAAACATTCTCCTCGTAGAATCTGAGCAAGCAGCAGAAGACAGAAAGCCACAGCACCTGAGTGGGCAGAAAATCCAGAATTTTCTGGGAGAAGAGGCTGGTGGGCCTTTCTAGTGACCTCCTCAGCCTGGAGAAAGGAACACAGGGAAAAGCCACTGGGAAGGGCCCTGCACACAGCAGCTGAGCCCTGATCTGGTCTGTCTTTGATGAATAGAGTCTCAATCTAAAGCCCAGGGGACAGCCGACCGTACAGTGTCTGAGAGCTGGTCAACGCTGTGGGTGGAAGGGACAGTGCTCCGAGTTTAACTTGGGCCTCAGAGGGACTTAGCATAGGGACCAGAGCTCCAGTGACACTGGCCGCTATCAGAGGCTGAAGTAACACTGATAGGGAGGAAACAAGCCCGCAGACATGATTGGAGGCCTCTTGGTTCAGGCCAGACGTGCAGGTTAAGACATGGACAACCACAGCGGAGCCTCTGCTTAAGCCATGTTACAATCAGCTCAAGGTGATACACCTGGAGGAGGCTGACGGTCCAGCGCATCCACTGATAGGTGACTGAATGAATTACATTGGTCAATGCATATTTTGATGCAAAGTCGGCGGGTAGGATTTGGGAAGTCACCTGAAACTGTTAAAAGGAAGGAGCGCTGCTGTAAGTTTATATGGGCATTTCTTTGACACGGCAACTTTTTCTGTCTGACATTCAAGTTTTTTAAAAAGAAACCTTTGAGTTGAAGCTTATTACAACTGAGAGGTGCAGGGAGATTTGTTGAACAAATGTTAATATGTTAATGGCAAGAAGGATCACAATCTCAGAATTCCCAATTTAAGGCATGTATCCTTAAAATGAAATTAGGGTCCTGGCTAGGTAGCTAGCTCAGTTGGTTAGAGCACCGTCCCTATAAGCCAAGGTTGCAGGTTCCATCTCTAGTCAGGGTACATGCAGGAGTCAACCAATGAATGCATGGATAAGCAGAGTAAAGGGTCTCTCTCTACTTCCCTGCCTCTTTCTCTTTTTCTCTCTCTAAAATCAATACATTTTTAAAAATGATATTAGGGCACTTGGTTAGTTTGGATTATCTACAAATGCAGATTCTGAGACAATGGATTTTATATGTGATTTATAGAGAAAATGGTTTGAAGGAATGGAAGGAAGGAATGGAGGTAGTGGTAACAGGAAGGAGGGACAGCCGAAACGGTTTGTCTCAGTGGATAGAGCATTGGCCTGCGGACTGAAAGGTCCTAGGTTCAATTCCAGTCAACGGCATGTATCTTGGTTGCGGGCACATCCCCAGTAGGGGGCATGCAGGAGGCAGCTGATCGATGTCTCTCTCTCATCAATGTTTCTAGCTCTCTAGCTCTCTCCCTCCCTCTCTGTAAAAAAATCAATAATATATATAGATATAGATATAGATGTAGATATAGATATAGATATATAGGAGGGACAGTGAAAGCAAATATGCATTATCCTATTAGTCATCAGATCAATTCTGCCAAGATCTCCCAGGTGAATTATAGTCTTATCCAGAAAAAAGATCAGCCTATGGGCTCATTTTTTATGAATGAAGGTTGTTAACTCCATCTCATTCCCAGGTGGCCCACACTTGAGCTCTGAGCAGGCTCCTGCAAGGGGCCCATGAACTAGAGGATATCTAGGCAGAAAGAGTGATATTCCTGGTTCAACTGCAATGCAGAGCCCTCTGGTTACCAGAGGTCTTGAAGACAAATGCATTTTTATGGAATTCACAGATCAATTTCAAGTTACAAAAATGCGATCATTGATTTTGGTTAAAGCCCAAATATCAATAGGTATCTGAAAATTTTAAGTTAAAAAAAAATTGTTACCTTGGGATGGAACACTTTTTGTCTTGTTCAGTCTAAAACAATCTTTTCAAAAGAGCACATCACTTCTGGTTGGAGACGTTATTAATTGCAGTGATTTTTTGGTTTTGGAGGGGGCAAAAAGCAGTGGTAGTATGAAGTTAATTAGGGTAAATATGACAAAAGAGCATTACGTGAAAAATTGGAACAGGCTTATCAGGAGTAATTTTTGCAGGATTGGCAATCAGGCTCCAGACGAATGGAGTAGATCTTATCTGATCTCCTTCTGAACCAAGGGCATTCAGAAGCTCAGTCTGTCCAATTATCATCAGCGATGTTAGGAGAGAGAAGCCTGAAAATCCTCAGAGAAAATGTTACAGTTATATAAATTTGAAAATTCAACTTTCAACAGGTAGAGAGAATCATTCTGTTCCTTTTCTTCCCGTAAGAACCCTGTGATCCAAGAGAGGTGGTTCTAGAATGCAGATGGATGCACCCCAGAGTCCAGCCTGCTGCCCAGTCTAATGGAGAAGTGGTTCAGTACAGTTTATCAGCGGAGAAAAGAGAAAAATGGGAAGGAAATAAAGTGCGCTCCTTCAGCTACACTTAAATAGCGCTGAATAATGATGCTGAGTTTTGTTGCTAACCTAGCAACTACGCTGATCAATATTGTACACAGCCCAATGTAGTAGCCTCTGAGTCAAATGCTATTTCGGAATACTTCATCATTTTTGCCCATCTGGCGCTGTGCTCCAAATGGGAAATGTTTTTTTATGATCTCAGATATAGTGGTTTTTCTTAGACTTGGGAGTATAACCGAGAATTTTAGGAAAAGTGAAGTCTGGGAAATTCATCTTGAATTCAGCATCATACAAGATAAAAGTGTTAACTTTCTCATGTGGAACTATCTCAGCAAAGTAGAAATTAAACCAGTTTCTAGATTATTTTAGTTGGCTTTAAAGGAATGGATGCATACAGAGATGCATTAAAACAGCGCCAGTTTTAAAACGTCATATAGTAAATTTTGTAGTACATTAATTATTGTCATTTTAAACATAATATTCAAACTATACTTATTAAAGCATTAATAGTCAAAATGCATCATGACTGTGACCAATTGGATCTACTATTAAAATGAAGAATGCAGGCCTTTTTAATTGTAATATTTTATCATACAAATAAATGCCAGCATATATTGCGTAGGATACAATTCACATCTTTTACATTATAGTTCTAATTACACTTGTGTCATCAACTTTTTTTTTCTCTTCATGACTTTCCATCTGACTTTCAATAGAAAGGTGTCTTTTTTTAAAGTTGATATTTAATTTTAATAAAAGACTTTCAAGACATTGAATATATGCTAGTAATTTTGAGAGACTGAAACTCCTTTGCAGACATATTGTTCAGGGAATGACTAATGACAGATAGAAATATATAGCCTGAAATTATCTTATATCTTTCTTTTTTAAAAAATATATTTTATTGATTTTTTTACCGAGAGGAAGGGAGAGGGATAGAGAGTTAGAAACATCGATGACAGAGAAACATCGATCAGCTGCCTCCTGCACAACTTCTACTGGGGCGGTACCTAAAACCAGGGTACATGCCCTTGACCAAAATCGAACCTGGCACCTTTCAGTCCATAGGCTGATGCTTTATCCACTGAACCAAACCAATTAGGTCTCATATATTTCTTATACAAGTATTTTCCTTGCACATTCTAAGTAGCTTCAATTTGGGGGATTCAGTATGTTTTCTTCCTCAGGGAAAATAAGGCACAATTTAATTTTCAAAGAATTGAAGTAATATTATTTTATAAAAATTGATACATTTAACTTTTTGCTTTACTTTTATTTAGGTGCTTTATCCAAATGGCATTACCATTAACATGCTATTCTATTTGGAAATGCCAATTTCTAGGTTACTACGAAATCAAGGCTGTTAGAATAGGATACTTGAAAAACTAAAAGTATTTTAAATAATGTAAGAATAGGAAAAAAAACGCCATGCTGAATATGTGCTGTTTTCCATCAGCCTCGCATTCAGACAGAGGAAGGCATCAAAGAACTTGGAGTTTATTTGTCCAAATGTCACACTGAAAATTTACAAGTGTGCCTGGACAGCATGGCTCAGGGGTTTAGCATCATCCTGTGAACCAGGGGGTCATCTTTATATTCCTAGTCAGGGAGCATGCTGGGTTGCTGGCTTATTCCCCAGTAAGGGGTGTGCATGAGGCAGACAAGCAATGATTCTCTCTCATCATTGATGTTTCTCTCTCTCTCTCCCCTTCCTCTCTGAAATCAATAAAAATATATTTTAAAATAAAAATAAAGATTCACAGGTGTATTTGAAAATACCCATAGCATTCCAAATGAATAATTGTGATTGCTTTCCAAAAATATTTTCTAAACTCATTTATATTCCAGTAGTAGTAATAGCAGTTGTTGTTATTCCACATATTCTGGCTGGCAGAAATTTTTATACATTTCCTTCTAATCCAAGTGTTGCTGAAACTGGTTTGGCTCAGTGGATAGAGTGATGACCTGCAGACTGAAAGGTCCCAAGTTCAATTCCAGTCAAGGGCATGTACCTTGGTTGTAGGCACATCTCCAGTGTGGGGTGTACAGGAGGCAGCTGAATGATGTTTCTCTCTCATTGATGTTTCTAACTCTCTATACCTCTCTCTTCCTCACTGTAATACATCAATAAAATATATTAAAAAAATAAAATAAAATCCAAGTGTCTTTGTTAATAAGTCCTCTGATACAGTTTCTAGGGCCTAACCCAGTAAAGATTAGACCTCATTTTTCCCTTTGGTGTGTGTTTAGAAAACATATATTTGTGTGTGTGTGTGTGTGTGTGTGTTTCATTGGGGGGTAGGGGTTGAAGAAAAGGTCACGCTTAAAGAGTTTACCTAAAGAGCCCCTGAAAAAGCAGTCAGGGCCTAACTGAACTGGGATGATCTGGAAGAGCTACCCCTAACATTTATACCCAGCACGTTTACTAATCCCCCAAGCCTCTGCTCTGGATGTATAAAGCTCACAGATCAGTGAGGATTAACAAGTACAAGTACGTTGGACAAGTTCCCAGAAGACAAATTTAGTCTTCTTCAGTCACACCCTGTTAAGGTAAAAAAGAACTAACAGCGAGGAGTTTTAACACAATTCGTTGGCAAGATGTGCTGTGTACAGACAGAATATATTTGAGGTCTTTTGGAGAATTTGCAGAAGCTTATGGAAACCTATTGATCACTGCTTTACCACAAATTGGTTGTAAACCTAAAACAAATAAAAAAAAAATAAAGTAATAAAATGCTGAGTTAAATTCTCATATCCCCAATTTATATTCTTAAATTTTAAAATATATTTGCAATTAAAAACAGATGATAGAGTGATAAATCGATAGATTATGTAGCTAGATTTTAGGGAATTATTGAAAGCAAACAGCTATGTAATGTACATCAAAAGGTAGATCTTTTTCTAAGCTGTTAACAATAAACGAAGAGTCTCTGGCCATAGATAATGTTTCTACTAAATATAGTATTTCCATGATATCTAGAGTGATACAGTAGACACCACAATAGAAGATTTGCAAATTGAATAGCAGTGAATTCTATGTTAAGCAATTTCTCCCTCCCTTTCCATTACCAACCTCCATCTATGAAGTCCTATGGAGTCCCAAGACCCAAGACCAAGAGATGAATAAACTGGTAAGCTTATAAAGCATTTGAGATTCAAAATTTACTCTTGCTGTGATTCTAGGAAAGATTCACCACTAAGATTTGATGGCATAAGATCTATATTAGCTTAGAATATGATCTGAGTCTATTTAATAGTATAGGATTATAGCACTCTATGTCAAAAACCTTGTGGCTACATTAAAATAATCAATTTTTCAAAGAAAATTTGAATGAGAATAGATTATAAATATGGATAATTACTTTACAGACCACCCATTCAAGGCTGTGACTATGAAATATGCTTTCAAGATGTATACTTGGAGGTACACTCAAAGACATAGTAAAGTAGAGATACCCAATTGAATACCCTATGTCTAAATATTACTTGGCAAATGGCATATTGCAAAGACTTGACTACCTTTGCAGACCGCTTCATCTTTTATGATATTAATAAAGCAATGAGGGAATTTAATGTTCTAAACCTAACTATGGTCAATAATGACATGATTGGTGAACTATAGGTGTTTTTGAGAAAAAGTAATGGTTATTAGAGAGGCAAAAGGAAATTTAGAGCACATTTAGTTCATAAAACTAACCCTAGGGACACAATTTAATAAGGGTTTCTGACTTGTGTGTTGGCTATTTCAGCAAGTTTCAGGTTCTACTCACCTAATGTTATTTTTATTATATTCTGAGTGGTTATATGAGAAAAAAATGGGATGAATGTTGAATAATTTTATACTCTTTGAGTCCAAATTATACTGAACTGTTTTAGATCCGATGATTACACAATCTCAATTTTAGAATATTTCCATTTCTGGGAATATATCACAAGAAACACTAATTTGAAGAACATATACGCTCCTAAGTTCATTGCAGCATTTACATTAGCCAAGATTTTGAAGCAGCCCGAGTGTCCATCAGTAGATGAGTGGATAAAAAAGCTGTGGTACCTTTGCACAATGAAATACTACTTAGCTATATAAAAGAAAGAAATTGTCCCCTTTGCGACAGCAGGAATGGACCTGGAGAGTATTATGCTAAGTGAAATAAGCCAGTCAGAGAAATACAAGTACCATATGATTTCACTCATGTGAAATCTAATTAACAAAATGAACTAACAAACAGAATAGAAACACTCATAGAATGAACAGACAGCTGTCAGAGTGAAGGGGGGGGATGTTGGGGGGCTGGGTGACAAAGATGACCAGATTAAACAAGAAAAAAGGAAAGACTCATAGATACAGACAACAAACAGTATGGTGATTCCACAGGGAAAAGGAAGAGGAAGAATAAGGTATGGAGGACTAGATGGTAATGGAAGGAACTTGACTTGGGGTGGTGAACACAGAAATCAATATACAGATAATATATGATAGAATTGTACACCTGAAACCTACATAACTTTATTAACTACTATCATCCTGATAAATTCAATAAAAAATACCTTCTCAACTTTTGAATCTAGTAAAAATAAGATGACAGACTGGTGGTCTTTTTCATATTAAGCAACTGAGAAATCACCAAGCTTCCATTATAGGCCTACTTATGTGCTAAGAAATTAGGGTAGCTGAAAATACTTATTTGATTATTCTTCATCCTTTTTCTGAGGAATAGTGTTTAATTTTTCTTCACTTAAATAACTTTAACATAAACAATGAAATATTGTGCTCTAAATGCATATTTAGTTCTCTGCCTGAATTTTACATTTAGTCATAGTTAATTATTTCGCCTTGAAATCCCTTTCAGAGGGTGCAATTTGTTGTTAATGCCGTACTTTCCTCTTCAGTCGCACAGCTGGAGTGGAACAGGAAGACTCCATGGAGCACGTCTCTCTGGGTGAACGTTTAAAAAAAAAATCACAACTAGTAGGCAAAAAGCCATTTCCTCTAGTCAGACTGTAGTTATCTTGATCTAGCATGACAAATTGGTGTTCCCAGTGTGGCTGCAAAGTAATCAGACTGTGACAAATGGTTTACTTATAGCAATTTGTTTCCATTTTACCCGAAAATTTCCACAGTCTTAAAAAAATAAAAAGGTTTTTAATGGTATTTGAACATTGTTGAAATGGAACCGCTTGAAATGGCCAAAGCTAGACTCTAGAATTATTGTGATCTTCCATGCGATCTGACCAAAAATAGAACTTCTTGGGTCATGGATTGCTAGAGGGAAGTCACGCTTTCATCCACTGGGGGCAGAACTGAGTCACCCTCAATCTTAGGTAAAATCCCTTTAAGACTTTGCTTTCATCCTAAAGGATCGGTGGTATTTAATTTGGCACAATTTATCTTCTTTAAGGGTCTGCCTCAAGCCTGGAAAGGTCTGCTCCTATTGCAATAAAGAAATGTCCATTGGGATTTGGATTCCCCACCTACTAGCCGCCTTTTATGGCCGAATTCCTGATGACATCTACTGATCATTCCGTAAATTCTCCTTTTGTCCCTGATTGAACCCTGCATGGTGACTCACATGATGATTCATCCTATGCCTGATTGATCTCCTTCCTGGCTAAGCCTCTCTTTTGTCTCTTTCCCACTTCAGTAACTCTTCGGATGGTCTTCAAGGGTTGATCTCCAGGTCTTTAAAGAGACCTCTCCCTTCTGCCCTACTTTTTAAAGGGGATGTGGGGATTGAGCATAGAACAGGCTAGGTTTATGGTTGAGTTAGCTCTGTGCCAGGCAGACATCAGGTAAAGTGATTTATTTGCCTGTTACCCCATTGCACCCCATGAGGTCAGCATTATTCTCCCCATTCTATAAGTAAATGTGACTCAGAAAGATGAGTAAAATTGTTAGAGATCAAGAATTTATGAAGTCCTCTTTCTATTTACCCTCAATACCATGCCTTACATGTATTTCTCAATCCATCAGTAGCATAAGGCATTCTTTCTTTCCCATTGGTTTGTATTGTGAGTTAATACTGAAAAAAGTGAGAAAACTATCCGTGAGTTAGTAGAGAAATAGTTAATAATATAGAAACTCAAATAGGAAAAAAACAATTTCTTAAAGTCATTACAATGTTAAGCCTCAATTCATACATATCCAATATAAAGCCACTGCTTAACTCTGTACCTATTGGTTATTTTTACATTATATTACTTCTTTACTTATGTTGTTCCCACTGTTATCTAAATAAGCACTGAAAAAGAAAAGTTTATAAACAAGAAATAATGTGGTATTATTTACTTCAAATTCTAAGAAAGCCTTTGAGATATACACATAACTTTGTTTTGTCCACAGAAGGAAAAAGAGAGTTATTTGATTTTATTTAAATAAAAATATATTTCATTTTTTCTCCATTGTAAGTGAAGCAAAAATCAGGGATAAATACTTTACATAAGACATGGTTCAAACTTCCTATTGTCTACATAATCACAGCCCCCTTGCTCAAATACCATTGCTAATCTAATTGTATTTGCACTTTTTCTTATATTATTTAAAAATATTCTTTCCAGTCTAAAATAATTTAGTTTGATTATTATAATAATGTAAGACAAATGATTAAAGAACAGATTTATGAAACCGTGTAAATAATATGTAAAGAAAAACAATGATTTTCTTAATTTGCCAGGATTTCAATAAAAATACAGAAATAGTATTTAAGGATTTGTTGTCCCTTGATTTTTAAGATATGGACTTTACATTTATCAGTAGAGTATTTATTTAAAATTTACTTTTATTTTCATTTATATCTTCAATAAAATTCCTTTGTACTATATCACATAACTGACTTTTGGAGGAATTCTCTAATAATTAAAAAATTAGAAAGAATCCATTCTGTTTAAAATCATCATGTTATTTATTAATTTAACTTGATTTGGGGTTTGATGACAAAGGTATAGTAGAAAAACTTACCGTATATATGGTATTATCATTTTAACACTTTGGGAAAGTTTGATTAGATAGACATGCCAATAGAAGGTGTTTGGAGGGAAAGATCTTTGGCTTTGCCTATGAATTTTAATATAATATCAGGCTACAGTATAAATATTAGTTAATTAATGTAACATTTATTTATTTTTCTAGAAAACTATATGCTGAACATAACTAATGCAGGTTGGTGGATATTAAGTGCAAGGTGAAGAGATTCTCTATGCTACTCTCCTCCCAGTATGGACTGAATGGATATTTAGAAGCTCCTTGATCCTTTGCCATAAACCCATAACCTTCTAGTC
Source organism: Lasiurus borealis (assembly GCA_004026805.1). NCBI lineage: Eukaryota > Metazoa > Chordata > Mammalia > Chiroptera > Vespertilionidae > Lasiurus > Lasiurus borealis. Next base: position 86,807 of record PVJN01004818.1, read on the forward strand.
ACTTTGAATTACTATGATTTCATTAAGAGGAGGTGATGTGATTCCTTCACATTGCTAATGGAATAGTAGACTCAAAGCATGTCTTCCAGTAAAGGTAAACTGATTAAAAATTATGAGCTCCAGCCCTAGCTGGTTTGGCTCAGTGGATAGAGTGGTGGCCCATGGACTGAAAGGTTCCCGGTTCGATTCCAGTCAAGGACATATACCAGTTCAGAAGGCATGCAGAAGGCGACCAATCGATGTGTCTCTCTCACATTGATGTTTCTCTCTGTCTCTTTCTTCCAACTCTCTAAAAATCAATGGTGATGAATAATAATAATAATAATAATAAGCTCCAAACTCAATTAGAACATGGACTTTTGAAGATCAAATCTATATTCTTTCCAAAGATTTTAGAGAGAGTTTATTGAAGAGCCAATCTCTAAACCTGACCATATCTCTTTAGAAATATTTCTGGATTCGATAGTTGCTATAGTTCTTCCTTCCTAGGTGTCCAGTGAGTATTCTCTTGAAACATAAATGCCCAATCAATCCATTTGAATAGTCAACAAAGACCATTGCTTACTATTCTTATCAAAGTAATAACCTTGAGGAAAATTACTTCAATCATGCCTCTCTTCCCTCTTAGCCACCAACCAAATTCAAAGCCCTTCTGTTAATTATCCACTCAGTATCATATTGCATAATTAAGCTCTCCAGTTCAATTCCTCCTTTCACAGATGGCTTTTCCTTTTTACCAGTGACTGCTGGAATATTCATGCTCTCACTGTACTGCTTGGTATCCCTAATCTATTCACAGAAAAATCCTGCTACCTAATTATTGAAGTCTGGATCTCCCATGAAAATATATATTTCCTTGTCTCCCAGTTGAGAGAGAGCTTTTCATTCTTCCAAACCCAAAGAACATATGGTTTAGAGTTATTACTGGTAATTTCCTTGCTCTCAAATATTTCTTATCTTAAAGCAAAAATCATTCTTTTTTGTTGTTAATCCTCACCTGAGGATAATTTTCCCACTGATTTTTTAGAGAGAGGAAGGGAGTGCAAGGGGATGGGGGAGGGAGAGAGGGGAAGGTAGGGAGGGAGGGGGA